>OVAN01002044.1:0-33390 GCA_900406275.1 Anastatica hierochuntica | reverse complement strand
ATTAAACTATGAAGCAGAAGGAAACAAACTCACCAGACACTCTGTGAAGACTTTGTCCTTCTCTTAAACCCTCTTGAAGATGACCATCATACAGATTACGAAAAATACACTGACCATCACACAAAGAACCAATGGCAAGCCATCTCTAACCCCTCCTTTTTTCTTAGCTAACTCCCACACTGTCTCCTCTAGCCTGACCAGCTTCTGCTCAGTCTCATTAATTTGATCCTTAACCCGCCTAAGTTGTCTCTGAAAGTCACTCATCTCCTCCATTACCGCCACATCCCATTTCCAGACATGGCAGTCTCCATCATCAGCATTCTCACATGAGAAATACCTTCTGCCTGGATCTTGCTTTGTGTGAGATGTTGCAAGAACAGGCTGAGAACCACAATAGCATCTCGTGGGGATTCCTTCATCAGCCTCCGGTTGAGGATCAGCCATATGATGGCTAGTCTCAGCTTCATCATTGTAGAAAGCAGCTTCTGCTTCAAGAAGAGAATTGACATCTATGTCATACTCATCTGATGAAGAAGGCTGATTGTAGCTATATCGTCCCATGTTTCCTTAACCTGAAAGAGATTTAAAAGGCAGAAATTAGACATCAACAGTAACACAAATCGATTCGACTCTTTGAACAACAAACTATAGAGAAGATAGTACAGAAGATATCCCCAAATCGATTGAAACCGAAATCGTTTCGACTCTTTGTAAAGAATCTGACTTATAAAGAATCTGATTGAAAACCGAAATTAGAAATTAGATATCAAAAGTAATGAATCTGCCTTATAAAGAAGATATATAACAAACCCAGATCTTTCGACTCTATGAACAACAAACTAAAGTATCCACAAATGGATTGAAACCGATAGCGATTTCAAACCCTAACTACAAACGAAAACATTCCCAAATCGATTGAAAACCCAAAACCGAACCCTAAACGCGAAGAAAACATCATGCAACCTAATCGAAATCTAGAAATCACCAAGATTAAGGCTTCGATTTACCTTGATTAGACGAAGAGATGAAATCGCGAATCGCCAGAAGCTTCGCCCACAGAGTTTTTTTTTCGTGTGGTCTCGCGAATGAGACTTTTTTTTCCCAACCAAGTATATCTCTCTCGACACACCCAATCACAACACACCACTTCACTAAGGATTCGTTTCTTAAAACACTTATTTAGGGATCGATCCTTACGAAAACAAACGTTGTTTTTATTTTTTTAATCAAAATATCATTGGACAATTCGCTAAGGACCCCTAAGAAACTACCGTTGGACTTGGTCTTATTCATCTTTTCTTCAAGGTCATGCCGAAAACGCGGCAAAATCACTTTTGTAATGTTTAAGAGCATAGTATAAGAAACTCTTAAGGATAAATAATTCCTTGAGAAGAAAAAAATGTTGTTCATTCAAAAACATAAATCAACCCTTTTGACGTTATGATAGTTCACCTTTGTAGGGTTCAAAAGCACAACATACGCTTCCAATCATTTTAAATAATTTCTCGGTGCCTCCGCCTCTGCGTACTTCTTCTCCTATTTTTTTTCATAGCCATCACATATACACACAAATATATATATATATACACGATTTGAAAAACTTGTAGTTCAAGATAAATTATGGTTTTCTATTAAAAAATCATTTAATATACATCAATATACATTACTATAGATATTCTTTACATGCATCATAATTTGCATTCTTTACATACATTACTATAGATATTCTTTACATGCATCATTCTTCACACACACACCCACACACGCACGCACACGCACGCACACGCACACGCACACGCACACGCACACGCACACGCACACGCACACGCACACGCACACGCACACGCACACGCACACGCACATGCACACGCACACCCACACGCGCGCGCACACACACACACGCACGCACACACACACGCACACACGAACGCACGAACGCACACACGCACGCACGCATATATGGAAAATTGATATTACGTTAAAAATTATTAAGAAAAATGGCAGTTTAATGTCACCTTGCCTTACAAGATTTTTTCGTATAAATATGTGTGTTATGAAGCATGTTTATGTTTTTTTTTTGTCAACCAGACAATAATCAAAAAGTCACTCCTCTTCTGGTTGCCCAGGCAGGAGGAACAAATTCTACATAAATATAATCAGTATGAAAAATACGGGAGCCTCGAGCCAGACAGTCCGCTTGTACATTTGCCGTGCGCGGAATGGTAGAAATTGAAAACCCGAGAAATGCTCACGAAGAAGGTGGAAATCTTGGATAATCGTATAAAAAGCAGGCCAGTCATCTGGGTGCTGGAGGATCCTGGGTAGGACTGCACAATCTGTCTCAAAAAACTGGCAATATATTCTCCTGGCCCACAATTCTTGCCTAGCCCACAACAGTGCTTCCATCTCTGAATGCAGCGGAGACAAGCTGCGCCGGACACATTTTTCCCCTAGTAATATTACCTTATTTTCCTCGTTTTGACATGCCCAGCCCAATCCGGAAGTGGGGTCGGAATAGTTCCAAGAGCCGTCTACACGGCATATCAGCCCTGAAGGTCTTGTATGCACTGGAGTCATCCGCTCAACATCCGAGGTAGAAGTGGCATTCGCCTCCTCCCAGGCTAACAAATCGGTCTCCGCATTGCGCATGATCTCTTCCACTCCTAAGTGAATGCCCTGAAAAACCTATTTATTCCTTGCTTTCCAAATATACCATAACACCCATGGATATAGGTCATGACCCCTGTCTTGATCCTGTGCAGATCTTCGCCAGAACAAAAATTCTAAGTTCGTGTAAAGTGAACGAGATGGGAAAACCCCTGGTAATGCCGGACTCCTATAAGGATCCCAGAGTTGATGAATTGATTCACACTCAAAGAAGACATGATTAATAGTCTCCAGAGCATTTCTACACCGCTGACACATTATATCACACTGAATGCCCCTTTTGGTGATCTCTGACGCCACCGCCAAGCTCATTGTGGCAAGTTGCCAGACAAAATGTTGTATCTTAAGGGGACACTTTATTTTCCAAGCAAAAGCCTTCAGAGCTTCCAGCCCTGGCCCCCAACCATTATTATTTAGCCTATGTATCGCGAAGGAGTTAAGGATCTTGTAGCCCGACTTAACCGTATAATTTCCGGATTTTGTAAAGTGCCATACCAAGCCATCCAAAGTAGTAGTACGACTTGGTTGAATACCCCGGATGATCTCCACATCCACTGGGTCAATAAACTCCTGTAAAATTGGTAGATGTCAATCCCTTGTCCTTGGATCAATTAAATATTGAACTTGTAGCCTAGGATGCCAAACACTACCTCGACCCCTCGCGGGGCGAGGATTTATGTCATGGATCCACGGATCATTCCATACTGACGTGTTGATCCCAGATCCTATTCGTATTCTAGCCCCTTTCTTAAGCAACGCTTGTGTTGAAAAAATGTTTTTCCACCCGAATGAGGGTGAATGAGGTTTTTTTGCGTGCAAGGGATGAACCTTCCTGAAGTATCTCCCGCGCAGCACCTGGGCTACCAAAGAGTTTGGAAACTGTATCAGCCGCCAATATTGTTTAGCCAATAAGGTTGTGTAGAAGCATGTTTATGTTATATTACATGTTTTTGTTATCTCCAATGTCTTTATTAAAAATTGATTTCATCGAAGATTTAAAACCGTTTCCATAGATAAATTGGAGTATAAATGTGAAAGCGCTTCATGTTTGGCGTCAATGTTTTTCATCTGGTGAAACGCTCGAGGCTATTTTAGTCTATCAAAAGATATTTTGTTTGTCATCTAGCCTAATGGCAAGTAATTCCTCTCACTAGAGGCAGTGCAGAGTTCGAACCCTAGTTCTATGAGATGACAGCAGAGGTGGTGCAACCATTGGCCCACTTGCTCCTCTCTGATCAAAAGATATTTTTATGTGTATATTTTAAAAGTGTTCTATATAATTTTTTTTTAAATATCTACTAATTTTATGAATTAGGGAAATCAAGAATTGCATCTACTCAAAATCAACATTTGAAGATGATCAAGGTATTAATAAAGCTTTTTTTTACGTTTTCATCTTCTTCTTCTTTTGGTGATTCTTTTCTTTAATTAGTTTCATGAAAGTCCTCTCTAATAACATTTCTGTGCTTTGTGTTTTGAAATTTCAAACAACTTGATTCATCAAAAGAGTTTCAAGGTGAAAGAAGATGAGTTTAAAAGATCATTCATCTCAGGTGACCAAAAAAAAAGAGATCATTCATCTCACTTTTTGCATTCCGTAAAAAAGGAAACGACTCGAAACCAAAATAAAAGAACATAAAAAAACCAAGTTTTTTATTTTCTTTTACAACATCATAAATTCAATATTTGTATGTAGTGTTGTTAGGATTTGATTATTGCTTTTTTGTATTATTTAAATAATATTACACATAATTTTGATCAATAATAACAATATAATATATCATAGATTTTTTCTCTTTCTTCGTCATAAAACAAATATTTTTTTAAGTGAGTTTCGTTATGCAATGATGGCATATGTATTAAGAATATTGTTTATGTTCAATTGATCACAACTAATAGATATACTAACGTAGCAATAACAAAAATTTTACATCTTAGCAGTACAAAATTTTTTAAATGATTATTATTATTATTAACAGAAAAAATAAGTCAAGTGATTATTTTACCAAAAAATTGCGAATTATGTATTTTTCATCAGTTTGATGTAATATATACATACTTTTATTCTACTAAGTCGTGAGGATGATAGAGTATTATATGATTTTAATTATGTTAAAACTAAAAATTATCAAAGTTTAAAATAACATATGTTAAATAGGAGGATAGATTACTTACAACGTTTAAATAAAAAGTAAAAATTTATATTAATTTTTTAATAGAAGGAGAGATTTTTTGCACCAATAAATAAAAATAAAAAATTTATTGAGTTTCTATAATTGCAAAATATTTAAATTTATATCTAAAAAACATTAAATGACCAATTTTAATGTATCTTGATAAAATAAATACATTAAAGCGGTCAATATGTATATAATATTGAGTTTAAAGCGGTCAATATGTGTATAAGGTAATTACATTTAATGGAAATTAAGTTTTTATGGAAAGAAAATCATACTCAAAATTTTGTTAGACTTGATATACAAATCTTCATTAATGAAAGAGATTCATTATCTAATTAAATTTGGTCATTTTTAACTAAATAACGGGCCTACACCTTTTTTAAATATAAATAAATATCTAAAAATTAATGTCGAAACTAGGAATAAAAGCAGTACACGAATTGATTAGAGTACTTTTAAATTTTAAATAATATCGAATTAATATTTATATTATTACTAATTTTGAAAATATAGTAAAAATAAATAAACAATATTTTGAATATATATATTTATATTATTACTAATAGTTAACTCTAGTTCTCTTGACAAAAAACGATAAAAGCCAAAGAGAATAATAGTAAACTTGTGATTAAGTTAAGTGACTATTCATAAGTTTTTGTACATTTTTTAAGTTTAATAATGTATAAAATGACAAGAACTAATAAGATGTTATATTTTATACAATAGTATTTATTTCAATTCTGTAAGAAGATTATGCGAACCAAGTACATGATTATGCTATGTTTAACATGTCTAAAACGATAATTGTTATTTTTTATATCAAATTTACTTCTAGATGAGTGGATAGATAGAAAAAAAATATAACACATAGCTTTTTTTATTATTTTTATGAGTTTTTAAATTTTTGTAGAGCTTACTACAAATTGGAATTTTTTATTTTTTAAAAAAATATCGAGGTAATTAAAAACAATATCTATCTCGACTTTCAGGTAATTATACAATTTTTTTAGTATAAACGGAATTCAATCCATGTTTTGTATAATCCTATATTGGATTTGATAGATCATTTTAAAGCAAAGTAAAGAATCTCAATGATTTATGAAATCCCTTTTATATTATTTTTTTGGTCAACAAATCACTTTTATATTAAAAAATTTAAATTTTCGATATGCTCACAAAAAATCTTGTGTACTTCCTTATTAAGCTATGTTTTGTGAGTCTTTTAAATTTACAAAAAAATCAATTTTAATTTTTTGTTTTAATTTTTTATTATATGTTAAATCTTGATTTTATTAATAATGAAAAACCAAATATGTGAGCTATTGGAATTGTATAATCTCGGATTTGGAGTTATTAAACGAACATTTACTAGACAATGCAGGTTATTTAAAATTTTCGTGAAACATAAAATCTTAACTATATAGTATTAAATCTAACATATTTGGATCCAGTAAAAATAGTAAAATCTATTAGTTCTCTTGACAAGTTAGATTATCATAATTACGTAAATATTTTAGTATAGTAATTGTTATTATCTCTGAAAGAGTCATAACATATAAAATTGTTGTGCAAGAAATGTGACAAACATATGAACATCTTTGAAACTATAATATGATAATTTAAATAAATATCAAAAATATGTTAATCATTTTGTTGAAGATAAAAAAATAGTACATAGACGGTCTTTAGATTATTAGAACACAAAAAAGAAAAATTATGTAATGGTTCACCAATAAACACTAAACGAATTTATGACACAAAATTTTTTTTATAGGGATTGACAAGAAGCTTTTCGTAAGAGAAAGAAAATGAGGGTTTATATATTTATATAGGATGATGATCGATGTAGGATTTACCTTTTCGGCTAAATAATGTCTACTAATTTTTTAAGATAATGAAAAATTAAAACAGAATAAATAAGAAGATCGATATAGAGGTGTTTGAGTCGATCTAGAGGTTTTTGATTGGTCACACTATGTTGGATGGATTTTAAAGATAATTAAACAATTTTGAGTGAGGTTTTTATTTGTCGTATTTTGTTTGATTATTTTGAACGATAATTACATAGTTTTGATTACGGTTAAAATTGTCCTAAATAAGTTAGGAAGGCAGACGAATAAGTCCTATGAAACCACGACGTAACTGATGTACGAGATCGTGACACATATATTTCTCATCATTTTTCGCATTTTTTAAGAAAATAGAGAAGAACTTAAACAACGACATATCACAAACTCTTTTGAGCAACACGTCAGTTTTGGATTTCGTATTTAATAATAGTATAAGTTTGAAGTAATTTTTTTTATATTCCGGAAACATGATCTTCAAAACGTTTTAATATGATAAGTTGTGCATCTTTAATATTAAAATATAGTTAACAATTAGAACAAAAACAAACATTTAAAATTTTCCAATAACATAACAAACAACAATGGAATAATGTCAAATCTTCCTGATAGTTAACGCAAATATATACAAAAATTACAAGTGTCTTCATGCCCGCACAGGGTGTGGACAAGTTACCTAATTGTGTGTTAAATTTGATGGTACATAATTAAATTCACATAATTATAGATCACCTAACAATCTATCTACCAATTTGGTAAATGTTATAAGCATTCAAAAATTATTTTGGGGAAATTTTTAGTCAAAACCTTTCAAAATTTTAAACTTGAAATATCGTTTTTCATTTTCAATTATTTTGTATATGCATGTTTATATATAATAATAATAGTTTTGTTGATGTTTCTTTTCGAGTAGGGAAACTACGGCTACTTTGAAACGTAAGAGCCAAGCAAACAATCAAATAGAAGCAAGAAGAGAATGAGTACTTAGATGATAATTCGAACAAAAAAGTTAAACTAATGACCCTTGCGTAAATCTTTATGGAAAGTATATTAGCGCAGATTTTTTTCCATAAACTAATATGTATACTTAATTTACATGTTAATTATGATTTTCATATTTTTTCTTATGTACTAATATTCTCTTAGTTATTGCTTGTTTGTTTATGCAAGTTTTTCTTCACCAAATCTTTCTTTTATCTCATCATATGAAGTTCACTAATCATAACTAAACTATTTTGCTGCCTTTAACACTACTTTTATTTTATTGGTTTAGGTGTGATTACTCGTGCAGATATGAAGAGTAGTCATGAAAAATAATGGAGAGAAAATAAAATCAAACCAATTTAGAGTGAGAAATATGCTAATATGTAAAGAAAGAGGCTAGCCATTGCTTGAGATTTGAGATTTCTAAAAGTAGTTTGCCTTTCAAACATGCCTTTTTTCTTGATCTCCTCGTCTTTTGGTACAAATAATCTTTGTTCGACCATGATCCCTGATGGGACGGTAGCCAAAATTAGGATTTACTTCTTTCATACTCCACAATATTTAAAAACTATTTTCAAAAGGTAAATTCAGGTTGTGCTTTTCCGATTTGATCAACGCTCAATTCCTATTTTTTCAATTAGTACGATAATTATCCCTCAAATTTCGAATGATATGGAAATCCATGAGTAATGAACTGCCAAATCTTCATAGGAAACACGTTGATGATTAATTTGTGATTGCAGAAATCGTATATTATGATAAAATAGATTTTATTTCATCACATGGTCTTATCTGAGTCACTGAAAGGAAACATTGTCTCTTTTCTTAATTTGTTAGCTTTCTTTTATGGTTGTCGATATTTTGGACTTCTTAAACGTGCCCCATGTCTTTTTTTGTCAACAAACTCATTCATTAAGATCCGGTAAAGCGCTTACCGCTAGGGGAGGCGGCGAAACCGTAGTGCTTACATGAGTAAAGAGTGACTTTTTTGCCCTTGCCTTTTTGGCTAGGGTGTCTACGGTGACATTCAAAGTTCGAGGAATATAGAAAATATTAAACGCTGGAAAGAAAGACTTCAAGACTCTAAAATCTTCAAGCTCTGAAGCGAAAGAAGGCCACTCCTCTGGATTGGAAACCATCAAAATTAGTTGCAAGCAGTCCATCGCAAAAGAGTAATCTGCGCGGGATAACGATACCAAAGACTCCATTGCCCATAACAGAGCCTCTAATTTAGCATGCAAAGGGGATTGGTTAGCATGTGCACTCCTTAGCCCCATTTGGCATAGCCTATTTTCTTCGAATCTCGCCTATCCAAATCCACTAAAAAATGAATCCTTAGCCCACGAACCATCAATTTGACACACATTCCCTCATATATCTAAAGGCTCGAGTAGACGTAGTTCTAAGCTTTTTGCTTGGGTCTCCGAAACCTGGTCGACCAAGTCTTCATGCGCTTTAATCAAGAAGGTTGCCTCATGGGTGGCGTGGATCAGAATATTCTGAGCCGATTCCCGAAAATTCTCGAAGACCAGTTTGTTTCTAGCCTTCCCAATGAACCACAATATCCATGGAAACACATGCAAATCCGCCTCAGACGTTCCTACTTTCTTCTCTTCCCAAAATAGATAATTGAAATTTTCATAAAGGGAATTGCGTGGAAAGAGGGATGGAGAAGAGGGGATAGGAGCCAGTGCCCAAACTTGTCTCGCTGGGGGACAATCAAATAACATATGGTTAATAGATTCTTCCACCCCACCGCATATCGGGAAACCCTTCTCATTAATAACATGCCGATAGTATAATCTTTGGCATGTAGCCAGACATCCAGATAAACATTGCCACACGAAGTGCTTTAGCTTTCGCGTAGTTTTTAATTTCCATGCTTGTGCTATAAGTGTTTGCACTGTAGGTCCCTGAAAAGGGTGGTCACAAGCACGAGATAAACCTCTCGCGGCCTAGTATCCTTATCTCACGGTATAGTTGCCTGACGAGGTAAATGACCAACTATACCCATCTCTGGAGAACGACTTAGATGGTTGAATTCCTAAAATATGTTGGATATCATCATGGGTAAATAGCTTCCTTAATCTCTCCTGTTTCCAATGATTCGTTTCAGGGTCGATAAGGGCATTCACATACAAATGAGAATCTTTCTCGGCACTAAGACTCTTAGGAGGTCTGGCCGGAATATCGGGGATCCATGATTCACTCCGAACTCTAATATCCATCCCCGATCCAATATTTCTTCGAAGGCCCGAGAGTAGGAGCGGCTTTGCAGCTAATATACTCCTCCTACCATATGATGTCCGATTCGATCTCTGGATTTTTCGCGGATTACAATACCTAAAATATCTTCCCCTCAAGACTCTGCATAAAAGAGAATGGATCAATCTCCATAATTGTTTCGCTAGGAGGGCGAAGTTGAAATCTTCAAACGTTCTGAAACCAGGCCTCCTTCCGACAATTGTGTGCATAATTTTTCCCACGCCAACTAGTGTATCCCTCGAGTATCCTTCTTAGTACTCCATCAGAACTTAGGATTGCACTACTTAGTTTAGTACAAATAGCTTTGGGGAGAGAGAAACACGACATTACATAGGTCGGAAGCGCCTGTGCAACCGATTTAACCATCACCTCTTTCCCACCTTTGGAGAAAAATTTAGCCGACCATGAGTTGATTCTACTCTGCATTCGGTCTCACACAAAGGCAAAGTTTTGGGCCTTAGAACCACAAATATTTTCTTGGAGACCCAGGTAGGTCCCCACCTCCTTCTTGGAGAATTCCCATGTTTGTCTTGATAACAAGTCGTGCATTTGTCGGAACATCATTTTCGAACATTACTGAAGACTTGGCCAAATTAATCTTTTGGCCTACTGCATCTCCATAGGAGCGTAAAATATCTATAAGCTCTTTACTTTGCATCTCTTCTGCTTTGCAGAAAAATAAACTATCATCCGCGAAAAAGAGATGAGTAATGGGGGGGGGGGGCTTGCACGTGATATCTGCAACCCCTGGATTCTTCCATACCATTATGCTTCTCGTAGCTGTGCTACCAGAGCTTCTGTACATAGAATGAACAGATAAGGAGAAATGGGATCCCCTTGTCTAATCCCACGAGTTGGTACTATGTGACCACGTGGCACTCGATTTAGGAGGACACGGTAAGAGACTGATGAGATACAACACATGATCCAGTCAACCCATATGTGGTCAAAGCCCATCTTCAACATTAGGGCCCGAAGGAAGTCCCACTCTACTCGATCATATGCCTTGCTCATATTCGTTTTGATTACCATGAATTTCTTCCAGCAGGCTAGATTGGATCTCAGGGCATGAAAATTCTCTTGGGCGATTAGGATATTATCATTTATTAATCTGCCAGCCACAAAGGCGGATTGTGTCTCAGAAATCAACTCTGGAAGGAAACCCTTTAGACGACGGCTTAGAATCTTGGAGATAACCTTATAGGCCACATTACACAAGCTTATAGGTCTGAATCCAAGCATATCCTTCGATCTTTCGGTCTTTAGAATCAGGCAATATTCGTCTCATTAAGTATCCTATTGAATATGCCCGTTTCATAGAAGCGTTTCATCATATCTATGAGATCTTTACCTACAACGTCCCAGAACTGCTGGTAAAAAAGGCCGGTCATTCCATCTGGGCCAGAAGCTTTTCCTGGTTTAATTGAGAATAATGCACTTTTAACTTCTAATTCTAAGAACTCTTTTGTTAGTGCACTATTCATTCTGTCTGAGACCATCACGGGAACATCCTGGAGTGCCGATCGAAATCCCTTGCATTTGTGGATGTAAACAACTCCTTAAAGTAGTCCACCACAACTTTCTCAACTCCTGCTGCATTGTCAATCCATATTCATTCTGAGTTATTCAAGCCCAAAATACGATTTCGAGCCCTCCTCTGCTTAGTTGAAGCATGGAAAAAGCTTGTGTTCCTGTCTCCTTCTTTTAGCCAATCTACTCTTCTGTTTCCAGAATGTTTCCTCTTCTAAGAAAGCCTTGCAAATGCTTGATTTTAGCTCTTTTAACTCCTCATATGTTGTGTTTTCATCTGTTTGACATTGATCTATGCGATCTTTAAGATTTTCAATAAGCTTCTCCATGTTAGATTTAACACTCTTTTTCCAAATTGAAATTGCATTCTGACAAGAATGAATTCTTCGTGGAAGAGAGGATTGGTTCTCTGAGTGGGAGCTTCCCCACCCTTTTAATATGGCTTCTTTCAATCCTGGTTTATCAATCCAATGCTTGTCAAACGTAAATGACCTCCCAATTTAATGGGGAAATTTTTGAATTCGCGCAACTAAGGGTCTATGATCCGGACCNTTCCAACAAGGGGGGGGGGGGGGGGAAGAGATTGTGCCAGTCTTCATCTCCCATAGCTCTATCGAGTCTTCACTTTACCATTCCAGATTGTCTTTTCCTTGCCCAAGACATATGATTACCCTTATGCACGAATTCAGTTAATCCACAACAATGTATCATATCCCGGAAGGGGAGAAATGATGCTTATGATCTTTTTTTCCCTCCCCGTTTTTCGTGATTACCCGTTATTTCGTTGAAATCTTCAATAGTAAACCAGGCTCCAAAACGGTTAATTGAGATACGGGTTAATTTCTCCCAAACATATTCTCGGTATTCAATCACCGAATCACCATACACAAACGTCAAATAAACTCGGTTACCATCAATAATCGTTTCAATATCCAGCAAACGATCAGATACAAATAAAACAGTAACCAGAAAATCCTTAGAATAAAATAACGCAAGACGGTCACTCAAACCAACAGGATCCATAGTTAACAAGATATCAAATCCTAGAGAAACTTGGAGGTCTTGTAAAAAAGGCCGATAATTCTTAGTTTTCGAAAGAAATAAAAAACCTGGAGAATAACTCTGACACAACTCTTCCAGTCGGCGAGTAGTAGCTTTAGCCCCCTCCTCTTGACAATTCCATGCTATTATCCTCATTCGATCGGACTGGGTGGATTCTGGAACCTTACCAGACCTGTCAACGAGTAACTCAATTTGATACTGGCTTCTACCATTACAGAGAAACAAGCCCAAGTACAGGAAGACAATTGTAATAACACATACAAACAATATGGAGTAAATCTCTTCATGATGAAGGAAATAATAAATGTTATACTAATTTCATATGATAAACATTTTAGATCCAAATTTAATCTTTCCACGAAGGAGAATTTTACAACAGAAATATGAGAATTTTACAACAGAAATATGAGAACGTAATGGAACCAAAATTTGGATTTCACTTAAACACTCCATAGAAGAGGAATTGGGTTTCAATGAATTAGGCCCATCTACTTGAATAAATACAATTTGATTTAATTGGGCTTGTTGAAATAAATCAAGCCTATTTGCAATATCTTTCGGTCTTGTCTTTCTCCATACGACGACGTAGATCTGCAATCTCCGGCAAACCGGACTGTAAAGAGAATCGGTTGCTTCCGTGTACGGACCGACGAAATCTACAGCGGATCTCACATCTTGTTTACCCTACGATAAACCACAACGGCGTAAAGAGGATGGTATGCCGAAGAGACTCGTATAGTAAACTGAGAGCTCAACTTGTGCCATGTAAGAACAATGAAGCAAACCACTACATCTAGCAGGATATAATTGCAGGAGAGCAAAGGCAAAACCATCAGAGGGCACAAGAGCTACTATTACTATTGTCAGATCTGGGATGAAAACGTTTTGGTCCCTTTATGGTTCCAAATCTGAGCAAAAAGACCCACCTTGTCTCTTTTGGTCCTGATCGGAGTAAGTGGAAGCCGAATCACTTAGCCAGATGCGAGTTTTAGAGCTGTCGGACCTGACCATTGAGGAAGCTACCAGCGATTTCTCCCTACACCGCTGGACAGGGGAGAGCTTTTCGGAGAGTGACCTTGGAATGGCAGAACCGCCACGAACAAGAATAGAGCCTCAGAGCTTAACTTGGCCCCTCACAGAAAGGAGCTTGCCGAGATATGGAGTCACGGACTGGGATGTGGCCTTCGGAAGAGGCGAGAGCAAATAGGGAGCATCTGTTACCAGTGTAGGAGGAGTGGCTTCCTGCTGCGGCGGGGAGACGGCCGGTGACTTCAAGGGAGAGGCTGCTTGCGACGACGGAGGTGAGGCATGGGGGGACGAAGGTAAAGTCTGAGAATCAGGCGGATCTGGCAGTGGCGGTGGCGGCGATGGGTCGTCGGTGATGGCGGCGGCCATGGAAAATAGATCTAGGGTTTACACTTATTGATCAACAAAAACAAACGTGCCCCATGTCTCGTGTCCCCAAAAACACTTATGTGAATTAGTTTACATAAAATTTTGTCTTAGTAACATTCCAAAAATTGATGAATTTAATTTCAATATTCTTTTGTAATGATTCTTTCTTATCTTGAATATTTTTTTGGCACGAAACAAACACACTTTATTCAAACCTCATCCGTAGAGGTAAAACGTAAGAACAAAGCTTCTCTAGCTACACTATCAACCTTCTTATTTTCTAACCTATCAATAAACTTAAAAGAAATCAAAGTAAAATCACTAGCAAGCTTATGAACATCATTTAGAATATCATAGAGCTCATTGTACATGTCACCACTATTGAGTAAAGTCATAAGAATTTAGCAATCAGAACAAACTTGAAGAGAAGAAACTCCTCGATCCCTGGCGGATTGCAACGCCACAAGCAAAGCTAAAGATTCAACCATTAAGGCTGATTTCACATTTGCTCTTGTATCGGAGTAATTTTCTAAAGACAAATCCGCATCGGAGTGGAAAAACCAACCAAGGCCGCATCTAAAAGTTGAAGGATCCTAAGATGCATCAATTCAAACCTTTGTAATTGTGACAATACCCGTACCCGACCTCAAAGACGCATATCTCTGATTTTGTTTTAAAACTGAAGCTAATTCCCACTCTTTAGTTGCTTTACAGGCATTACTTAACACAGTTGCGGGGGAGCAGGACCTGATTTTCAAAAACCAAAGCACTTCGTGCTAGCCAAAGCCCCCAGCAAATCCACGCGTGGGGATGAGACACCGCAATACAATTAGGAGGCAGTCCAATAAAGGAGCTTGCAACCATCAGAAACCCCGAGAGGGTAGAAACCTGTGTAAAGGAACCAAGGTTAAGAGGGGCTGAGTCCCATACCTCTTGAGAAAACGGGCACGTGAGGAGAACATGGTCGAAAATCTCTGGTGCGGAACATCGAATACACATAGCCTCAGAAGTACCTCTTGCGTGAAGTTGGGAAGACATAGGCAAAGCATTACAAACACACTGCCAGATAAACTTTTTGATATTCAGGATCGTCTTAAGCTTCCAAATACTCTTCTGCCAATTGAATCCCTCATCACAAAGGCTCAGCTCAGCGAAAATATTACGGTGCATAACATAACCCGACTTTGTAATATAAGTGCCCCGTTCCTCCGGTAACCAAACCTGAACATCATTCACTCGATTTAACTCCTCGATCCCTGGCGGATTAACTCACTGCAATGAGGAAGGTGGAGGTCAATCATCGGCCAGTTCTATTTCCGTGAGTGAGGCAAGATCAGATCCACAACACGTAAAGAAAGGGTAGACAGAGGAGCTGGCCCCGTAAGATGCAGAGGAGTATCCGTAGATAACCATGATTCTTCCCACACCTTAATACTTGTACCATTACCCACAAACCAGCCCCTTCCTCTAACTAGAAACTCTCTTGAGTCCAAAATAACCCTCAATCCATGCGAGCAGTTTGAGGGAACAAAGCATTCAAAAAACGAACTACTATGACAATATTTTCCAAGTATGATTCGAGAAAGAAGTGCCTGAATATCTCAAAAGCCAAGACCACCATCCCTCTTTGAAGTTGTCATTTTACCTCAAGCTACCCAACACATCTTATGAACCTCCGGTTTAGCGTCCCAAAGAAACCGTGTAAGAACCGATTGAATCTGCTTGCATAAAGAGATAGGAAGCTTAAAACATGACATTAAGTAAGTCGGAATCGCGAATAAGTCATATTTCAACATCACCTCCTTTCCGGTACTAGAAAGAAATCTTGTAGACCATGCCAAAGCTTTTTGTCAGATCCTATCAACAATTGAAGTAAAGATATCTCGCTTTCGTTGTTCAAAGTTTTCCAGTAATCCCAAGTACTTACTATTCCCATCTTCCAAATGTATATCAAGGATCCTTTTTGCGACAAGCCTTCGTGTGGTCGGCGTCTTGGCTGAGAAAGTTATAAAAGACTTTGAAACGTTGATGAGTTGACCAGAAGCATTTTCGTAACAACGTATCAAAGACCGTAATGCATGACAAGTATTGGCATATGATCTACAGAACAACATTGTGTCATCAACAAAGAGTAAGTGAGTAATTGGGGGACTACAGTGAGCCACCTTAATGCCCATAATTAGCCCTGCCGATTGTGTTTGTCGACAAAGACCTGAAAGGACTTCATTACAAAGGACAAAAAGGCACGGGGAGAGAGAGGATCCCCCTGTCGCAAACCATGCGTCGGGCATACATTCCCTTGAGGTAATTCATTAAAAAGGAAAGAATATGTTACCATCGTGACACATTCCATTACCCATTGTATCCAAACCGCAAAGAACCCCATTCTTTGAAGAGCCTTACGAGGAAACATCCACTCTATACGATCATATGCTTTTGTCATATATGTTTTGACGACCATAATACTTTTGGACGTTGCTTTCGATAGGCACAAGAAGTGAAGCACGTCATGCGTGATGAGAACATTATTTGTAATGGCTCGACAAGAAACAAACGCGGACTGGTTTTCGGAGATAATACGAGGAAACACTGAGCTAATTCTCTTGGATAGAATTTTCGTAATGATCTTATAATAGACAGAACATAGAGCAATAGGCCTCAAAATCGCACCATGCTTCTTCGGAATCAGTCTCACATGAGTTTTATTCCATTGTGGAGGTAGAGCTCCAAAGACGAAGAAACTCGCGACCTCAACAACAACATCTATCCCAATTATAGGCCAATAGGAGTGGAAGAACCCTGAGGAGAACCCGTCCGGACCAGGCGTTTTACCGGAGTATATATCAAAGGTAGCTGCTCGTATCTCCTCGTCCGAAGGGATCACCGTCAAAGCTGATTTCTGGATGTCTGAAATCAGAGGTTGAAGAGCAGAGTATACCACCGTAAAATCCACTTCCTCTGTCATGGTGAATAGCCTTTGATATTACTCTGTAATCGTGTGAACAATCTCATGTTCTTCAACATGAGCAACACCATCTTAGTCCTCTAACACAGTCAACCTATTAATAGATCGCCTGCCACGAGTAATAGCATGGAAGAACGCTGAATTTTTGTCTCCATTTTGCAACCATAAAACTCTACTACGCTGTCTCCAAAAGCTCTCTTCTTCTTTATAAACAATAGTGAGCACTGATTGTAACCGGTTAATCTCTGGTTGGTCTGCTATGGCCGCATATAGAGCTTCGTCTAAGGCTCTCTGAGTTATAGCAATGAGCTGTTGTGAATTATAATTTCTAGCCTTAGTCCATTTGATAAGCTCGCATCTAACTCGACTAAGTTTGACCTCAATAGAAGAGGTAGAGGAACTGTACCAGATGATAGAAATGAGGTCATAAACCTCGTTAATCTCTCGTAGCCGCTTATCAAACCTGAACAACCTTTTTTTGTGTGCCAAGAATCATCCAAGTAAGTGATAATCGGTCTATGGTCATAGCCTTGGAAGGGAAGATACACATATCAGGCTGCCAAGAACAAATCAAAGCCATAATTATTCGCCAAAACACGATCCAAACGTGCATGTACTAAGTGATCATGTCGCATCCCCCTCCATGAAAGGAAGTTGTTGGAGAAGCATAAATCCCACAGACCATTGTTTGAAATAAAGCTTCGAAAGTAAATGAATGATCCCTCAGGTCTTGGAGGTCGGCCGTGTTTCTCTGTTTGGCACACCAACTCATTAAAATCCCCCATTAGAAACCATGACTCTTCGCGGTTTGTTGCCACAGTTGTAATCTGATTCCAGACTACGTGCCGCTGGTTTTGAATAGGAGTACCTTACACAAAAGTTATGTGAAAAGAATTATCAAGGAACGTGACTTTTGTATCTATAAAGTTTGGAGTTACAAGTAAAATCTCGATATCTATGTCATCCTTCCAGAAAAGGGCGAGACCCCCACTCAATCCCGATGGTGGGATAGTGAAAAACTTATCATACCCCAACCATCTACCAACTTGCAAAACGTAATCATCAGTATTTTTAGTCTCCATCAAGAACGTTATGTCTGGGAAAATAGTTAATCTCAATTCCTTTAAGCGTCGAACAATCAAGGTGTTCTTGAGCCATTGACAGTTCTAACTTGTTATGATCATTAAGACTTTGGTGGTTTATGGGCTACCACCAAACCCATACAAGAAGACGACACTAAGGCCTTAAAATGTTTAGACAAAGATACAACGACCTCAGTAGGAGGTAGACATCGAGAGGCAGAGAATGAGGGGACATTATTTCTTTGGATACGAGCTTGAGAAACACCACTACCACGCATTCGCTCCATAGTCATCATTCTCTTACGAGAAGAGCTAGTTTTGTGTCGCTTATGTCCATCAGTAGATGTTGAAGATCCTATAGTAAATTGGACCTTGCTGTGAGAGGCTATAGGAATATCAAAAATCGTAGCCTCAGGAGAAATCTTTGTTCTGATCCTCTGTCTTTCATCTCTAGTATGACTTGACACACCAAGGAGCATTTTTGATCGCTTCGCACTAAGAGATATAGTTGAAGCCAAAGGGATCTCATAGTGAACAGAGACATCTTGGAGATTTGCCGAAGAGACCTGAGAATGGGAATGTATCTTTTTCCCCGACTGCAGCACTTTAGTCACTCTGTTATCAGGTACAGACAACCGATTCAACGCAGATTTCCTTGGCGGACTAGGCTCCCATTGCGAAATTCTCTCTAGAGCTGATCGACGGAAGTTTGTACTTGAAGGAGTCTTGTCCAAGTGGATATGCTCTGTAGAAATAGGTAGAGGCGGTGTCGGGGGTGGATGCGGAGTTACATGTCTCTGATGCGAGTTAGATGTACCTTCTTTACGTCTGTACTTGAATCTTGTGGGAGAGATACTGTGACTATCATGTTTATAGTGGCACATATCTTTGGTGGGGATCAAATGTAGACTCTTATGATGAGATAGCTGACGAGACTCCTGAGTAGACGAACGTTTATGTGTGGATTCATAGTGAGATCTATACATATGATCGTGACTCAAATTGCCATCATCATGACTACGTCTATTGTGAGATGATCTATGAGCAGATAGCTCCTCTTGGCGAATCTTGTCAGACTCAAGGCGATAAAGAGTGTTACGTTGATTAATACCAGGGGAGATATCAGATGAGTAGGCTGTGGTGCAATGCTTTTCTTCGTGGAAGAGGGAACCACACGTGAAACAATGACGTTCAAGTTTTTCATATTCAAATTCTAGTGAGGCATACTCTCCAGAGGGAAAGGTAAATTTCTTTCTCGTTACCAAAGGTTTTAGAGCAGCAATAGCAACCTTGACACACCCCTCTATAGCAACACAATCCAAGTAACGACCAAGACTGTTTCCAATTGCCTTGATAGTATCACTCTTATAGTAGTGAAGAGGTAAGTCATTAATGGTGATCCAAAAAGGAATCAAGGAAGGGAAGGTATCTGAAATAACAGGTTCCCAACATTGGATCACAAGCATCCATCGTTTGTAGTGGATATATTCTCTATTCAATAAAAAGTTGAGATCAGCCTCTATTCGAAACGAAAACAAAACCGCTCCCGACCCAGTTCTCTGCCATGTGCCCGACCAACCAATCCCCAAACTTGGGGTAAGAAATTGACTACCGCCCGTGGCTGTTGAATCTTTGAGTTTAACACTCTACAAATAAGAGTAAGTTTGTTTTCTTCATTGAGATCCGCGTTCTCAATCAGTGGTAAGCGAGGAGATTGAAAAGGGGTTTCTCTTGTCTAGCAGTTAGAAGATCCTGTAACACCTTTACCCTTTGCCGACTGAGCAAAGCGGTGAGACTTTGTATCACAACCTGAGACGCAGGTAATAATCACACCGATGACGTAGCACACACGGAAACAACAAAGACTGCAAGGTGCAATAGAAAGCGTCGCTAAAAAAGCTAGGTCAGTGATCACCGATCCGCAGAGAGGAGGGAGACGTGAATGAGGAGCTAGAATCTTTGTAGTGATGGGTCTTGGTGGAATCACCCTTGTTGTCCCCCTAGCTGCGCCGCCATCTTAACATTTTCTTAGACTTGGAAATCCATATAGAATTTTTTATTTCTTGAATATTATCCTACTAAATGATAATGATTAACTATTTTTCATTATTCCCTTTTGAAACATTATGTATAATGACAACGTTCTTACTATATCTAAGGGTGCAAATGAGGTCTACGAAATTATCTCCAAATAACAGTTTTTTTGGCGTCATGCCCTTTTTAACAAAGCATGTGTATCAACTTACGTACTCAATCACATATTTGGCTGAATTATAAGCATCATATCTTAGATTTTGAAAGTTGAAAGCATATATAAATAGGTGCATGAAAATTATATAACAATTTGAATGGCACAACGAACATCAATACTTCAATAAATTTAATAATTTAGAGTATAAAAGTAATGTTTTCCATAACAAAAACTTCATTCTCTTTTTTTTTTTTTAAAAGGAGTCATTGTTTTGCATCTCCTCTGTAGCTCAAACTATCTCTAACTCTTGTAGAATCTCTCGATTCATTAACATCCTCAAGTTTATGAGTAAGATTCTTTTCACCCATTTGAGCTCAACCAATGCTTGCTCCCTGATTGCTTCAACATTCTTAAGTTGTTCATTTAACTTGTTAAACTCTTTTTAAGCCAAGTGAAGCTCTGTTTGCTTCACCAAAACTTTATGCAAACCACACGCAACACACAAATTCAAGATTTTGAAACACCCAAAACTCAGAACTTTTTCTGAGAAGCCAAAACAAAATTTACCTCAACAGATTGAAGATTGTTCTGTTTTCGAATAAGCGTTTTTCAGTTGAAGAGAAGGCAACTTTACGGAAAAGGTTAACCGCATCTTTAATCGACTGAAATGGAGCGCTTGTGTCTATTTCTCCAACCTCCACAATTGAAGACGAGTCTGAAGAATCTCTATGTCCCTTCTTAGCGACCATTTTGCATTTTCTTTCTTTATAAACATACAAAGACTACAAATCAAGATTCACCTATCATAGCGAGAGACACATAGTTTGAAATCAATATGGGTTTAGATATATATTAAGAGATATATATCTGAGATTGTAATCTCAGAAACCAAAACCCTAAGAACTTATTTATATTAAGAGATAGATTTTGACGTAAATTGAAGATCAGAGAATTATTTACTTTCTAATTGACTCGGTTCAAACACAAACCCTAATCAAGAATCGACATTGATCCTATTAACAAAATAATCAATGTAGAGAAAAGAGTCACCTTTCTCGCAAACCCAGTGATGTGAACAAAATAAAGATTAGGTATCGATCTTCACCACACGAGTTTGAAATTTTGTTTCGTACTTGGAAAATATCACCAGTCATGAGCTAACCGTCACTGTTTCATCTCATTTACTCAATAAACGCTCCTGTTCTATTCACATATCTGCTATTTTTCAAAATAAAAACCATTCATTCATCATAAATAAATTCAAAACGAAGAGAAAAAACCTCTCATAGAGTAATCAAATTAAATTTAGAATGAAAACAAAACCTGAGAAAGCGCGCCTAATAGCAATAGCAGCTACTGCTTATATTGCTTGAGGTTCTATTTTAGACTCGATGATGATGAGCCTTTGATTTGGAAGCAAGATTCAAGATTTATGTAGCCTTTGCCTTTAGATTTATGCGAAAGATCATCATCTCCTGCAAAGTAAGATTTCATGGGAGTGTTACTCTGATTTCATTTATGTATGGTCCAAACTACTACGCATTGCAATGGAGGAAAATGAATAAATCTCAGTAATTTGTTTTAGAAGAAAACCTGAGCTCTCTCTACATTCATCTTATTATGATACATGCAAAGAATTACAATACCACATTTTTAGTGACAAGGATATGAAAGAGTTGGGAGGTATAATACCTCACGTCTGCAGTCTTTCACATATATGTTTGTGAATAGCTCAAATGAATATGTTACATGACATAGCTAAAACATGTTAAACATGGAAGGCATATTCATAAACGTTTTTGGTCTCAATAAGAAAGAAAAAACTAAAAGATGTATTATCGTAGCTTGAGCACAATGACATCTACTTCTTTCTTTATCTTTTTCTTCATGTCTTTATAAGTCAAGAAAGCAAATTACCATTTACATAGGAAAATGGTGATTGTATTTGTATGCACCATTTTCTAGCTATTTGTAAAGAAAGGATTGGAAGACGTACATTAAGCTCATTTTTTTGTAGCTAGACCTCAAGATATGACCAATTGTCGCACCCTTCCAATCAGATCACACACTAAAGGTAACAGAATTGGAAATGATTTTACAGACTTCCAGTGTTTTGAGCAATAGTCTTATGAGTAAAAGATCAAAGTACCTTAAATAGGAGATTATCAAAGAACAATAAATCATGGAGCCATGAAGATTTTGATTTTTGAAACAGAGAAATTATGTTAAACAAATAGCCATCAACTGATGCACTAAGACCCCGTTTTGGTTATGCGCATAAGGAGTAAGAATCATAAACTCATCAAACGATTCAGACCAAGTCATTGATTGTTAGATTATACAAATATAACTATGGTTAATTTTGGAGACTGATGAAATTTTGGAATTATGTGATAGATAATAGCAATTCAAGCAGAGATGAATCTCGATCTAGGAAAAGAATGAAACTTTACTTCTTATCTTAAGATTCATAAGAAGATTGAAGAGAATTAATATTAATATTCGGCAATTTAGATTATGTAGAAAATTGTGTTGCTTTCAATAATTGGAGAAGGTGAATCGATAAACTGTTACGATTAGTAACAAAGAAGAATGAATGCTTGAGAAGCTTATGACGTGACACATAACCCAATTCATATAAATTAATATAAAATATTAATATAAAATATTTGTGTGTATCTTTAGACATGTAGTAGGTAATGCCCAATTCATAGCCAAATAACCCTACTATATATGCGGAGCGACGCGACTTAGTGGAGGTGGACCTTTAACCGCTTGACCTATAGAACCTCCCCGATTTTCAATATTTTTTAGTAAATTAAACATATCCATTTATAAAATAAAATATAGATCGATGTTGCGTATAGATGATACACTCCAAAAATCAATAAAAAATTCTGTCGTTTGTATGATGCCAAAAGAAGAGAGGAGCACCCACCCCCACTCACCACCACTAACAAAATCACTAATAGCAAACGTGGTCCTCAGTTTTTGTTTGTTTCTGAGAGAAACATGGAAGAGAGTGGATGCAAGCGATGGAACTTCGGAGGGAACGAGTTGGTCCAACGATCAAGCTCGCTGAGCATTCGTGAGTATCTTCAAACCTTAGTGAGTAATGTCGATGGCAGAGACGGCAGACCCGTCATCCCCCTCGGACACGGCGATCCTTCTCCATTCCCGAGATTCAGTACCGATCCAGCAGCCGTGGAAGCCATCTGCGATGCTGTCCGCTCCACTAAATTCAACAACTATTCATCTGCTTCTGGTATTCCTGCCGCCAGGATGTATGATTACTTCCCTTCTTCGATTTCAAACTATTCTCTTTCTTCGTATATTCACAACTCATTTGTTTGTGTATAGGGCTGTTGCAGGATACCTCTCCCGCGGCCTCTCTTTCCAGATATCTCCGAGTGATGTCCACATCACAGCTGGTTGTTTGCAGGCCATTGAGATTGTGATATCGGCACTCGCAACCCCTGGGGCCAACATTCTGCTTCCTCGACCCACTTATCCCATGTACGATTCCAGGGCCTCTTTCAGCAATCTAGAGGTCCGTTATTTTGACCTCCTACCAGAACATGGTTGGGACGTTGATCTCCACACCGTTGAAGCTCTTGCCGATGACAAAACCGTCGCTATGGTTGTTATCAACCCTTGCAACCCTTGTGGAAATGTCTTTTCTCGCCAACATCTTCACCAGGTGTCCAATCATGGGACTGTAACACACTTTTTTCCCAAGCAAAGTTGCCTCTTTCGAGTTGTTTTACTGCATAGTTGTCATTTGATCATAAATATGACCTTACTCTGTCCTGTTTCTATCGTGGATGAAGATTGCAGAGACAGCTTTCAAGCTTGGAATTCTTGTCATAGCAGACGAAGTCTATGACCACTATGCCTTTGGGGACAAACCTTTTGTATCTATGGCAGAGTTTGCAGATATAGTGCCTGTCATTTTGTTAGGTGCCATCTCGAAAAGATGGTTTGTTCCTGGCTGGAGACTTGGCTGGATGGTGACTCTTGACCCGCATAGTATCATGAAAGATTCTGGGGTTTGTTGCTTAGCAATCGAGTTTCGTTTTGGTTACTCAATTAATCTCTTTAAAAGAATTGATTAATCTCTGTTTATTTATATTTCAGTTTGTGCAGTCTCTTACCAACGTCCTCAACATGTCGACTGACGCTGCCACATTCATTCAGGTTTGTTGATGGGATGCAATAGTGTTGAAACATGGCTGGTATAAGCCATCTGACAAGAGTTTTTTTTTTTTGGGTCCGGCCAGGGTGCAATTCCTGATATTATTGGGAATACGAAAGAAGAATTCTTCTCATCAAAACTCGAAATGGTTAGAGAATGTGCAGAGATTTGCTACGCTGAAATTACGAAGATCCCTTGCATCATTTGCCCTTGCAAACCCGAGGGGTCAATGTTCACAATGGTAACGAAGCATATTATACATCCCTCAAGCGCAAGCTCAAAGGCTAATCTGTTTGTTGGTGCAGGTAAAGTTAAATCTTTCGCTACTAGAAGATATCAGTGACGATTTAGACTTCTGCTGCAAGCTGGCTAAAGAGGAATCCGTGATCATCCTACCAGGTATATATTATGGTCGCGTTAACCAGCTTTGTTGACAGTTGCTGGCAGTTAAAATAACTGATATGGTTCTTGTAGGTCAAGCTGTTGGACTAACGAACTGGTTACGTATCACCTTTGCGGTGGAGCTCGAACTCCTCACTGACGGGTTTTCAAGGCTAAAGAACTTTGCCCAGAGACACTCGAAGAAGCAGCAGCCATGAGTATTAACACTCGCCCGGAGTGCTAGACTCTCTCTCTCTCTCTCTCTCTCTCTCGTTCTCAATAGCCAAAGCAAATTAGACTTTACTGAGAGGGTCTGAAATATCTATGATTGTATAATGTGTAGTTGCATTTGGCTACAGTTGATTCATAAACTAAAACTATCAACAATGGTTTTGTTGTTCAACAAATGACATCGTGGTCTTTCCAGTTTCATTTCTAACATGTTGAATAAATTAAAAATCTCTAATTCAACACCCTCATTATGGATAGTATGAGGAGAACAAGTTAAGCTTGTTACTAGAAATCAGACTAGCAACTAAAGGAAGATGTTATCACAGATGCAATCCCAGTAGCAAGCTATGGGAAACATCTGTTTTCCACAGTGAATACTTCTGTAAGATTGTCCTTTAATCTTTATAGAATATGGTTTTGTGCTTTGAACAGAGCTAATATCAAGAGATAAGCTGGATCTATCCTTAACTCACATAGACAAAGAAAGTTTAAATGAGTCTGCAAAGGAGGGGTTGCTAATTCCTATCAATTGATTGATAAGATAGTGAAATGGGAATTGCGAACCTATTCTGTTGTCCAGTAAGGTCTTTAACGTATTCAAAGTTCCATGAACTAAGAGCATCTCCATCCGTGAGACTCTCCAAAAATCCTTGACTATTCATGGATACCATCATTTCTGATTTAAAAAAAAACAAAAAAAAAACAAAATTCCTAACCAATCGCGGACCGCCACATGTCGTGGGGCCCCCGAAAATAGTTAAGGATTGATCCTTAACTAAGGATTTTAAGGACTCCAAAGTCCAAAAATCCTTAACTATTCATGGGTCCCACCCATGAATAGTTAAGGATTTTTGGACTAAGGACTACGGATGGAGATGCTCTAAGGTTGACGTTTTTTCTAGTGTTGTCATTGACTTCATCCGCAATGTACTCTGATACAAGCAGTAACTTAATAATCAAATACTATAATAACGCTTCTTCATGTGTTGACACGTTTTTTTTGTGTCATGAGAAATAGACACATCATCACAAAAATAAAAATAATAAACCAATCAAAATAAAACATTAATACACTATGTCAAAATGAAATCAATTAGATAAATATACAATTTTCAAAATATCAACAATTTTTTAAATCTTTTGTAATCCTATTTCTATAAAAAAATTATTTTCACTAAGTTTTAAATTATGTCTTATTTTCATCCTCTGTTTCATCTTTCAGTCTTCTAATATGTTATGACATTAATTTTTTATTCATAATGCTTCTGATATTACATAAATATACATTATATCCTAAATTTGTGCTAAAATATCTTTAGATGTTGTTCATTGTTTACATGTAGGTTTTAACCTATATAGAATATTTTCTGTTGGTTATGTAATAAAAATTTAAGAAAACAATTATTGTGATACGAACATCCCTGATAAATTTAAATTTAATAATTTTGAATGGATTAATACATATTTTAGATAAAAATGATTCTTTAATTATTTTGAATGAGTTTTAGTTTTTCACAAATTTCATTATTTGAGTCTTTAGTCTAACTTTTTTTTTTATTAATATCAGTTAATGTAATTATAAACCTTGCTAAAACATATTAAAATATATGAAAAACTCAATTTAGCAAATGACTCAAGCGAACAAAAGCTAAAATTCCAAAACGAAAATGTTATTCTATTCTAGCTACATCCACCAAATTATTATATTTAAGATTTTGATTAACAAATTCAAATTTTTGAAGAGAATAAAATTTGACTTTTCATGCTAATTTTTTGTGGTTTAAGCTTTTAAAATATTTATAGAAATTTTAAGATAAAAATTTTAGTTAAACTTTTTGTTTGAAGAAGTATTTCCATGTAAAAAATATTCATATTATTAAGTGATAGTGTGATGTTAGAATAGTTCAAATATCATTATGTTGTTTAATAAAAAAGGTTAGATATTTGCGAAAGAATCTTCTGGATGTTATTTTGTTATTATCGAATGTTATAACAAATTTCAAAGCCTTGAAGTTTACAGTATTGTATGTCATAATTGAAAATTTTTAAGAAAATTTTGTTTGCTAAAATTATTTAAAATTTTCTATAGTTTACTACTTCTTTACGCAAAATTTAGCTTTCTCTTAATTACATAAAAATATTAATTTTATTATTCATATACTTTTTTATGGAATATATATATATATATATATATTAAAAGTACAAAGAAATCTTTTTCTATTCTATATAAAATAAATATTTACTTTTCCATTATTTTAATTCTATGGGTTACTAATAAAAATTTGAAATAAAATATTTTATTATATATATATATATATATATAATGATACTAAATGAAAAAATTAGAAAACAAAATATAAAAAAGAACCCGCAACGTAATGCGAGCAATAAACCTAGTTAGAATACAATTATAGCATCACTTCTCCTGAAAGCAAATGGGCAAAATTTGTGATCAAGAAATTATAACAGAGCGTTCAAATTCTCGGATCTGATCCATTTAGTGAAACACGAGACATGAACATGTATTCCCTTTTGTTAATTGTCAAACCCAAATTTCACACTTCATAAGGCCAGCTGCAAGTACCTGATTCCAAAAGGCTGGACTTTGAGGCCGAAAAATTTGAGGTCCACATTGGATTAAGGATCATGATGGTTAAGTTAAAGTGGAGGCAGTTGCGGATCCCGGGATCTACAAAGGAGATCTATGAGGCGCAAATGGAAGAGATGCCGTGGAAAACTACTACATAAGAAGCGAGAGGTTGAAACTTTGAAAGATCTTCTTCTTCAGCTCTTTCTCGACAACCACATTGAGAAACCTAGACGTACATACCTTATTCTTTTCTGTTGTAATCAATATCATTAGTGTTGTCAATATTTTATTCAACTCCCTTGTAATACTTTATCAAATCAATCCAAATCTTCAATTAGTTCATCATTAGTCCATACATGATTCACCCACGAATTATTTTTCCCATCTCAAAATCTTTACAAATTCAAGTGTGGATTTCGTGATCCACATTTTGGCGATGACCCTGAGGACAAGAGTCATCAAATCCCTCACTTCGTTAGCTAATGATGAACCCCATTGATTAAGATCTAGATCGCCCAAATTCGCGTCTCTTACTCCGAGCCTGGCTCACCAAACTCTGGCGGCTCATATCTCCCAATCCCTTAGCTACGTCACACTGAAATACAAAACGAGTCTCGACCTTCGGAAGAGACTCAACGCGATTTTAGAGATCCATGCATGCTCTCTCTGACGCTTATCGACTATAAGAGCGAGAGATCCCCAGTCCCCTGAGAATCTCAACAACATGTCTTTAAGAGATCCCAACCTCTGGTCTAGGCCTTAGACCAATTATCGACCAAACATTGTAAGATTCGTCAGATGATGTTGCTTCTGGTAAATAGGAATAAGGATAATGAGCAGTTGGCTCACCAACTAGCGTGTCGATAAGCATAACACGATCACTGAATCGAGGAGGTACCGAGGTCTCTGGTTCCTTTGATGAGACCTCTGCCACGCCGAGGCTCAAGCGTCACCTTTGATGACATCGTAACTGATCCCTCTCTTCCTCGTTGTCGCATGAACTTCTCACCTCTCTACACGACACATGGCAATCAGGGACCCTCATTCGAGACCCTAGTTTCAGGAGCTACCCTGGCCATGGGAACCAATGTCGCCATCACCAGCGCAACACCTGCACAGGTACATGATCCTACACCTAATCAGAATCTCGATATCCTCCCACCTTCACATGTGCTAAGGTCTAGAGTGGGAGTCTCAGTTCTTGTTAGTGTCAGAACGTCAGTCTCCGTCCTTCAGGTGTAATTTCAACCCACCAATCGTGAGATGCATGCTCCACCTGAGGCTGAAGATCTAGGTACTGGGTAAACTAACTCTAGCTCACCCTCCAAGTACACTGCGCAATGGCTCTGGTACCTGAGAGGAACGTCGCTCTCCACACCCTTGGAGAACTAGAGGAATCTGAAGCTATTCGTAGGTACATGGAAATAACCAATGCGACAAGTGTAAAATACTCCACTGAATGCGACAAGTGTAAAATACACGCGCCAATAATTCAGAAGCTGACTGAAAAGGTATCCTTGATATCCCCACTATACCCATTTATGTGTTGGTCAATGGATATCGTTGGAGCTCTTGTCGCATCAGGTAAAGGCAACATATGTTGCGCTTCCTGCTAGTCCTAACTTACTATTTTACCAAATGGATAGAAGCTTAGGCTCTTCAACAGGTAATTGAAACCAAAGTAGAATGGTTCTTATGGCGAGACTTCGTATATCGTCATGGAATCATCTACGAAATCATAACTGACTGGATCGCAATTGATATCCAAAGATTTCAAGAAATTTGGCAAGAAGTGGAACATATGTCTCACAAATTCCATACCTCAATACCCCTAGGGAAATGGCCAAGCCAAGGCAGCAAACAAGTCTGTTTTAGCAAACCTCAAAAGGCACTTAGGTACCAAAAAAAGTCTTGGTCCGAAAAATTACCCGAAGTCCTTTGGGCATGTCGCACAACCCATAGGAGAGCCACAGAGGAAACTCTCTTCTCCTTAGCTTACTAGATGAAAGCTGTTGTCCATGCCGAAGTCTTAGTCAAGAGCCTCTGATGAACCCTATGCGCCTCAAACCAAGAGGGCAATGACCAGCTATCACTAGAAAATCTCGAGTTAATCGAGGAGTGTCGAGAACAAGAACTGATCCGTATCCACAATTATCAACAAGCAATTGCATGACACTAAAATGCCAACGTTAAATCAAGGAGATTGTAGTAGGTGACCCCGTATTACGAAAAGTATATCAAAACACCAAAGAGCGAGGTATTGGGAAGTTAAGTACCAATTAGGAAGGTCCATACCGGATCATCCACATGGTACAATGTGATGTCTACAAGTTTGTAAATGTACGAACTAGAGTACAGGAAGTACGATCATGTAATGCCATGAAGTGTAAAAGTATTACCACAAGGTACTTTCCCAAAATCGAACTATGTTAGGCTTGATCAATTGATAGAGCACATAGGCAGCTCCTCATAATGAGTCCAACCCCAACTTATATATTCCCTTGTATGTCATCCATGATATGGAAACGTCTGAATGAATAACACAAGGATAAAGACCTTCGCCATCAACAAAATGGAAACAAAGAGACATCATTTATTTCAGAAGGTTTCCTGACAAGTTCCAAACCTTTGCTCATTTTGTAATTCATCTATGCTCTAAGGATATTGTTAATACGATTCGCTTTTACTTATAATTTATCAAGAATATCAAAACATCCATTTAATGTTTCCATAAACCTGACAAACAGTCATAAGGTCTTAAAATCCTTACATCTAATTATGGTTCCTAGAGACCTTACATACCAAAGGTATTAAAATCCTTACATCTAATTTAGGTTCCCAGAAACCTAACAAACCAAAGGTCTTAAAATCCTTAAATCTAATTTAGGTTCCTAGAATCCTGACATTGGTCTTAAAATCCGTACATCTAATACATGTTCCAAGAAATCTGACATACCAAAGGTCTTAAAACCCTTACATCTAATTCAAGTTCCCGGAAACCTGACATACCAAAGGTCTTACAATTCTAACAGTTGATTCAGGTTTCCAAAAACCTTGCATACTAAAGGTCTTAAAATCCTACCATTTATTTTAGGTTCCCAGAAAACTGACACTTTAGCAAAGGTCTTAAAATCCTACTATCTATTTTAGGTTCCCACAAACTAGATACTTAATCAAAGGTCTTAAAATCCTAACATCTATTCTAGGTTCCCAGAAACCTGTCATTCAATCAAAAGTCTTAAAATTCTATCATCTACTTTAGGTTTCCAGACACCTGACACTCAATAAAGGTCTTATGATCTTGTCAACATTTCCAGGTTCTCAGAATCCTGACACCTAGAGGTTATGAAAACCTATCGATAGCCTCAGGTTCCCAAAAACATGATGCTACCTAAAGGTTCAAAGAAACCTAACTCCCAAATGAAGGCCATGAAATTCCAAAGGCACAACTAAAGATGTTCAGTAAACTTGAAACCACCCGTAACAAAGATACAAAGGAGACAAACTCCCTTAGGAGCCTAAACCTCCCAGAAGATCCCTTGGAGTGGAATCTCAAATATTTTTTTAAGTAACCTCAAGCAAGCGTGAAGGTTAGGTGAAACCTCAATTTAAGGCACTTGAACCTTAATGACAAAACCTAAATCACATGCGCTGATCTGTTGATATCGTAAATGAGTTGCAGAATAAAACAAACATCAAAGTCTGAAACCATAATGAAATAAAGGGTTTAAATGCCTCCCCAAGCAATAAATCTGAAACCAAAACAAAACAAAGGATTAAAATGCCTCCCCAGGAAACAAATCCGAAACCAAAATGAAACCAAGGGTTTAAATGCCTCCCTAGGAGACAAGTGTGAAACCAAACCATAATAACGATAAAGCCTTATGGCAAAGTTTTAACTAAAAGATAAAAGAAAGGGAGAGAAACAATCAAGCATCCTGGTCCTCAATCCCCTGATCTTCAACATCCTTGGAAACCTGTTCGTGAACCACATCAATATTCATAGTCCCCATATTGCTCCCAGACACACCCACCTTAGGTAGGGCACCTGACTCAGGAACAATAGCCTCGGGGATACCTTTGCTATATGAGATATGAGGACGGGGGATTTTACTCACTGATAAATCAGAAACCTGGGACTTCTGAAATGTAGAGTTCGAAGCAGGTATCATGGCCATGAGTCGGTTGTATTTTGCCTGAGTGCTCTTGATCTCGTTGGAAATGATTGATGTGAGAAGCTCAATGTTCGTTTGCAACTCCTGAGCATAGATATCAGCACTTACTTCTTTCTTCTTCTTCTTGAACTTTTCTTAGACAAAGGCAAGTATCTTTCGATAGGCAAGTATCACCTCTCTTTTACCAGCCCGAACAACTCGCTTAACTTCACTCTCATTGTTAGCTTGGAGATCTTTATTAATGGCCATCAATGAAGAAACCTGGCCATCAACATTATTGTTGGCACTTGACGTAAGGTTTTCCTCGGGTGTCAAAGTTCAATAATTTATAAGAGTGTCACGGGTCTCTACTAAACCTAATCAAAAGAGAGGGTAACCATGGTGATTGTTCAAATAAAGAAAGCAATAACAAAATAACATAAAAGTAAAGCAAGCAAAGAGTAAACTTGGATCTAATTAAAAGAAAGGTAGGATCTTGAGACAATGGTTATGGGTTCGGGGTTCAATTTAGAGATGTAATGGACTTGGATAAGGTTTTATTAAAGGATCTAGCTATTTCTAGACTAGGGATCCCTTTTTTGTCGATCAACCCACTGTCGTGACGGAGATCTATTCACCCATACACACTACAAGGCTCAACTCTCGTTTGTTTCCTATCTAAGCATGTAAGTGATAGTGAGTCTCAAGCCCTTATAGCAATTTAACACCTTGGTGTCCCTAAAGGCAAACTACTCTCATAGCTTAAGGTGAAAAACATTGACCTAGTTCTCACAAGCATTTCATCGAACACTTTCTAGGCGTCTTTGAGAAACCAATGAACTTTGAAGAACTAAATTAGACCTAGTAGAAATCATGCTAAGATCTAGCCTAAACATCCATTACAAACCCTAAATCTAACCCTAGACTACCATATCTCAAGATCCAAGAAGGATATACTCACTAAATCTCATGGAAATCCAAAGACATGAAATGAGTCTTTAAGCTCCCATGGTTTTAGAAGAATAGATCTAAAAAGAGAGATTAGAGAGAAAAGATCCAAAGAACTTGAATAAAACAAAGAGTTATTACAAGATCTTTGAGTCTTAAAATGAAAGCAAATAAGTGTCTAAAGAGTTGCAAAAAGATGTAGAAAGATTGTTTTTTTTTGTTCTTGGAGCATAAGGATGTATTTATACTAAGAGAGAGTGAAGGAAGCTCTAAAATAGGGGCATTTTCGGCCAATGTTGTCAGCCATCGACCTCCCTGATAAATGGGAGCCAACCTGAGGTCGATGTCTGGCAACATCCAAAAGAGAAGATGTTGTTTTCTGCCAAGGTTGCTGGCCATCGACCCTAGGTGGCTGCCATCGACCTGCAGGTCGATGGGAGATCCCTTTTAGCAGTTTTGAAGGCTTCTTGCTCCTCTTTGATGCCTTGTTGATCTCCAACTCTTCCATAGCCTTTTGATCCTTTTCTCCATGATTTCTTAGCTTCAAATCCACCTTGAATNAGAGTTGCACCTACAAAATGCAAAGAAAATGCATGCAAATGCAAGATGTTCCTAAACTAGACTCTAGACTCAAACTAATGCATTCTAAGACTGAAATGCCATATATACAAGCTAAAAGTGGATGAAACTAAGCTAAAATGAACCTAATTTTGCATGAAAATA
>OVAN01002043.1:0-35899 GCA_900406275.1 Anastatica hierochuntica | reverse complement strand
ATTCTCGTATGAAAACCGTATTAAAAACCGATAAAATACGAATACATCATCAATCTGCATAGAGTAACCGATGAAGACGCATAACAGTGATTGATCTTCATACTGATGTTGTGTATATGTTCTTAGCCACGAATATCATGCGCATTAAAAGATAAGCATACAAGCACAATCCACAACGACTCCAAAAAATTTCTCAAATGGTGTTTGTAGGTCGAGTATCGGCGTTGGAAGACGAATGATCAGGTTAGTTTTGGCTGAGTTCGTTGGTCGGGTATTAAACATTTGGTTTGGATGGGCATGGGGTTGAGGCCAATTTTTAATTGTAGCAATGGGCTCAAAAATAGGGGAAGAAGAAGAAGAAGGAGCATTAGGGCTCGATGGTGATAGATGAGATGTTTTCGTCGGAGTTGTTGATGACAGAGAGGTTTGATGAAGGTCCAATCACGTGGAATCCTCTGATGGAGAGCATTAAAAAGGTAATTGTGTTACTTGGGAGCCCATGAAATCTCATTTTATCTTTACTTCTTTAACGAGAGAGGTTGTTGAACCTGAAAGCTCAACAAGATGTGTGGTTTAATCAAATTGGACAATCGTGATGTATAAATTCGTTTAGTGGATCTGTGCAGAAATATATATGCAATCTGCATAGAGTAGCCAATGAAGACGCATAGCAGTGGTTGATCTTCAGACTGATGTTGTGTATATGGTCTTAGCCACGAATAGCATGCACATCAAAAGATAAGCATATGAGCATAATCCACACCGACTCCAAAAAATTTCTCAAATGGTGTTAGTAGGTCGAATATCGGCGTTGGAAGACGAATGATCAGATATACGGTAATTGCAAACACGTACTATGAATACCATTTTGGAACCAAAGCCGTTAAGGTCATGGTCAAGCCCATCTCGAAAATATGTCTTTGTTTTCGCTTCGACATGCCACTATATTTCGGTGTAGGCAGTGGTGAAGTCATATGCGAGATTTCATGGGGAGTATGGTAAGTTATCAATGTTATAAGTTCTCTTCTGTCGTTGGAGAATAATTCACCAAGATCTATTAAAAAACTATTTGACCTTAGATTTGTGTTTAATTAAATATATATAAATCTAACGTGAGAACTGATCCACTAGGATTATATAGTATTTGTGGCTTCCAGTAGAAATTATAGGCGATGTCCACACATCAATAAGGATATATTTGAGGAGTTTTGGGGATTGAATGATAGAAACAGAAAATGGTAGTTTATGTGTTCTATTGAGCAGGCAATGAGAACATATTGATAAAGTATAAGATGAAAACAGTAGACAATATATGCTCGGGAAAGTAGTATTTAAAATAGATAGAGAGGGATGGCCTAAGCGAAGTTGTCACAATGTTAGTATAGCTTTAAGACTAGTGGAGGCAAACATGACATTAGGTTATGTACTTGTAATGGGCCATTCATATAGTTAATATTTGGTTTTTCCTTAGAGTAATGGGACAATCTTAATCTTAAAGGATGCTAAAATAATTCAACTGCTACTTTGTTAGTATTGCATAACCAATAAGCTGATATGAGATTTTTGTTGATATTAAGAACATAAAGCACTTTATGTAAAGCTAAAGCTATATTGTTAGAGGGTAAGACGGTGGAATACTTGTACAGAAAATTGGAATACTTGTGCCACTGACTATCATGAAATCATCATCTTCGTGATAAGGTTGATAAAGAGACAACTTTTGCAAGTTAGAAGTGATTTAGTGTGTCACACAACTATCAAATAACCATTTGGTTGCAATGAAAGGAGACCCGACAACAAGATTGGCTTTCGGCTGATACATCGTTAATGGATTTGGTTGGGTATGGCTTGAGGAGGTTTGATACGTATGAAGTTGTGGACTCATCTTTCCCCCATCACCTTGAATGCCACAAAAATGGAAACCTACCAACTAAGATCTCTGGTAGCGTGTCTATGTCCAATTTTGTTATTGTTGCTAATTATTGTTGTTCTGTAATGTTGATTATTGTTTCTGGAAAGTTGCTAGAAGGGTTGGCATACACAGAAATTGAAGAGGAGAAAGTTTCGGGTGCAACCAACAACACTGTTTCATGATATTGTAGCCATTCATGCAGCTCAGTGATGGTTCGAGGAGTGACAAAGGCTTCAATTTGATAAACAATTGTCTAGTATTCTTCAGGGATTCTTTCAAGGATCAACTTAATTTGGTCCTCAGGATCAACAACTTTTTCCAAGATAACTATTTTTTCCTACCGTGAAATATGTCCTTGGATATAAACATCAATAGTCTTACCATCTTTCTTCCATTATCTGAGCTATGTTTTTAGTTGTTTGATGTGGCCACGACTTGGCTTTGCATAGGCAGGGCTAGTGTACGCCACTCTTGTGTAGCAATTATGGCTCAGGACACCAAAGACTAGATGGTGACAGTCAACGCGCCAAGCAATACATTATAAATAAGTTAGTCATGACGTTTATAATCAATGTATGCTGGATTCACAAAAGAGTCTCCATTGATTGTAAGAGTATGAGTAGGTACAACCTTAGAGCCATGATGACCCACTAAATCATATTCATCGAGTAAGACGCGCACCTGAAGATTTCACATGAGATAATTAGTTGGAGTGAGCTTAACGACATTTGATATAATATGTTGATATTGACTAAGATTTGTGTCAATTTTTATTAATGCTTTCTAATGGAGATGCATTTTCAGAATGTGAGACGACTGTGAAAACAAAATTAAAGGGTTTATATCTCTAGGTGTCTTTCATATGTTTTGTATTATTGTGAAAATGTAAATCATATATACGGATAGAAGGGATACTTAGGGAAAGAATTATGGTGCCAATTACAAATCTACATTTAATACCTATTAAAGATTAGTGATCTCCTTTTTTTAAGAAGCTCAAGAATTATTTTTTATACTGTTTTGGTAATTTCTTTTATGAAAGAAGTCATTTCTACTTTGAAGTTTAGCTTTCTAATTAATACAAACATTATTTCAGTCTCCTAGACTTGGAAAGTTTTAGGTGATCAAAATTTTATATGATTTCTTTAAAGAAACATTTTTTCTCACACTAATTGTTAAGGTCTCTTTTGTTACACTTTCCTACCTTGTACTTGACTTTAGCTAATTAATATTGTCATTCACTTCTAAATATATTTTATAAGCTTAAAATTGAATTTATGAAAAATCATAATGCGGTAATTTTTTTGATTATGGAGCGTAGATTATTAAATAATTAATAACTAAGTGTTGGCTCTAATTCAATCTCCATGTACAACTCCCTCCCCTTAGTATGATATTGTCTGCTTTGGGCCAACTAACAAAGCCCATATGAATTTGTTATTGGGTTCATTCCCAAAAGGCTTCATAATGGAGTTGGACATTACTTATATATTATCATTTCTTTCTAATATTCTTGATGTGAGACTTGGGTTGTATCTCAATAATCCTCCCCTAAAACTAAGGACCACATTCACTTGTATCTTCTCCTCCAACGAATCATCTTGGTACTTACCTTGTCATTGTCGTAATCCTAACAACTCTTTACCACAAGTTACCGGCATCCCATCATCGCAAGGTTTTCCTTGAAGGGCTTAATCCTCCCATTTTAAACAATGCAATTTGCACCCACCCTTTCAGGTCCGTACTCCTGAATTGTGAGCTCTGATACCACTTGTTAGACATGTTTCTGGCCTCATATCCAACTGCCTCTCTTAGTATCATATTGTTAACTTTGGGTCCAATTGACAAAGGCCGCACATATTTCTTATTGGATTCTTTCCCAAAATGCCTCATACTATGTGGAGTTGGAAATTACTTATATATTACACATTTCTTTCTAATATTTCCAATGTGGGACTTGGGTTGTATTCCAACCCTATGCCAACATGCATGTCATTAAATAATTAGATAATCTTTTAGAATTAACATTTAACAATCTTTTTATATTTTAAACGAAAGTACTCTTTAATGATTTTTACTTACGTGCCGATCATATGTAAGCTCTCAAAATTAACTTTATTATTTAATTGGTTTATCATTTTCTAATTTTAATTTAATGTAGATGATTTGATTCATCTCAAAAATCAACAAATTAAATCTTGAATCACTTTAACTCACTTTCCAAATGGTCTTCTTAAATAAAAAAAAGCTTAACCAATTGTCAAACATCATATTATTTGATTTCTGAATTTTAATTTATAGTAATAGTGTTAACATGTTTTATATTGTTGTTTTTATTACATTAATAATGTTACGATATTTTTTTATTGTCAGTTTTACTAAAAAGTTAATTAGTAATGGTTGTATGACAATATAAATCCTTATTAGTATATTAAATACTTTTTAATAGAAACTCCAAGAGGCTTATGAAGACGAGAAAATCTACTGGAAACAAAAAAAGTAGGAATTTATGGTTAAAAGAGGGGGATAAAAATAAAAAAAAATTCCACGCTTCCACAAAGCAAAGGAGGGCGCGAAACCGAATTTCGAAACTCTTTGATTCCCAGGGATCTTGGGAGAAATCACAGGAAAAAATGGAGAATATAGCTTCAGATTATTTTAATGAGTTGTTCAAATTTACGACGACTAGTGATTTCTCCCGGGTTCTTGAAAATGTGCAATCGGTCATAACAAATAGAATCAATCAGATTTTGATTAAGGACATAACAGAGATGAAGGTGAGATATGTACTTTTTGTGATGCACCCGGAAAAGGCGCACGGGCATGACGGGATGGAGACTCTGTTCTTTCAACGTTACTGGGGGATTTTACGGGATGATCTGGTCAAACTGGTTCGGGATTTTTCAGGTATGGAAGGTTTGATCCACGTCTAAATGAGACAAATATTTGTCTAATCCCAAAAACGGAACAACGTAAGAGGATGACGGAACTGCGACCAATCAGTTTATGTAATGTGGGTTACAAAATAATTTCAAAAGTACTCTGTCTAGGACTAAAAAGATTCTTATCGTCGGTCATCTTAGAGACACAATCGACCTTTGTGTCTGGTAGGCTGATAACGGATAATATTTTGATTGCTCAGGAGATGTTCCATGGCTTATGCACGAATCAAAAGTGCCACTATGACTTCATGGCTATTAAGACAGATAAGAGTAAGGCTTATGATCGTGTTGAATGGCCATTTTGGAAGCGGTAATGCGGAAGTTAGGGTTTGGTCCGGTGTGGACCTCCTGGTTAATGTGGTATGTTCGGTCGGTATCATATAAAGTCCTCTTTAATGACCGATCGACGGGGGGGCATTATCCCTCATGAGGACTAAGACAGGGAGACCCTCTATCGCTGTATCTTTTCCTTTTATGCACAAAAGTTATGATTGCGAATATTAAGCGCAAGGAAATGGATGATGCCTAATCTGGAGTTAAGATTGCACAGCAGAGTCCAGCGATTTCACACTTACTCTTTGTTGATGATAGTTTATTTTTATGTAAGGCTGAGGTGTCGCAATGCCAAGCCATCTTGGATGTCCTACATGATTATGGGGATGCATCTGGACAAGTAATAAATTTTGACAAGTCGTCAATTATATTTGGTCAGAATGTTTCGGAACATATCAAAGTTCAGATGAAGGAAAAAATGGGTATTTACAAGGAAGGGGGCATGGGTAATTATCAAGGAATCTTGGAAAGTTTGGGTGGACCCAAAAGTCAGATTTTTAACTTTGTAAAAGAACGGTTAAGAGAAAAAGTCAGTGGATGGTCATCCAAATTTCTCTCCAAAGGGGGCAAGGAGGTTCTGATCAAATCAGTTGCTCTTGCGTTTCCTAGTTATGTCATGTCATGTTTTAATCTTCCCCAATGGTTTCTTTCAAAGTTAACTACTACGATTTCTAACTTTTTGTGGAGCTCCAATAGATGTAACCGCAGTCTCCATTGGGTTGCATGGGAAAAATTATGTATTCCCAAAGAAGCAAGATGTTTAGGCTTCAAATATTTGGAGGATTTCAATACGGCTTTATTGGCCAAACAGTTATGGAAACTGATCCAGTTTCCAGGGTCGTTGGTTGCTCGAGTTCTTCTTGGTCGTTATTTTAGGAATGCCCACCCTTTGAATGCTAGAAAACCAAGTTCACCCTCTTTCGGTTGGAGGAGTATTTTTTCTTCCCAAGCTTTGCTAAAAAAAGGGGATAGGGTAAGGATTGAATCGGGAATTAACACTTTTGTATGATCAGATCCATGGGTACCTGATGTAACTCTAAGAGTGGAAAGAGGTCGGGGTAGTGTTTGGCACCTTCGGTTACAAGTCAAGCACTTGATTGATCCTCTAACACGGGAGTGGCATTTGCCAATATTACATGAATTTCTGGAGCCCGAAGATATAGGGCTCATTAGGGGTATCCAACCTTATCTGATCACAACCTCTGATGGTTTGGTTTGGCATTACACAAAATCAGGACAATACACGGCATAGTCGGGCTACAGACTCCTGAATTCCATGGAGATAAACCAGATTAACAATAATGGCTGGAAACCGGGTCTGGAGGCTTTGAAGGCCTTCGCATGGAAAATAAAGTGTCCACTGAAAATCCAACATTTCCTCTGGCAGCTCATTAGTGGGAGCTAGGCGGTTACGGTAGAACTTGTTAACAAGGGGTTGATTGTGATATGGTGTGTAAACGGTGCGATCATGCAGAGGAGACAATCAATCATTTTTTTTCTTTGAATGCGACTCGATTAGGCAAATTTGGAATTTCTGTAGAAACCCGGCATCACCAGAGGAGTTCCCAGAAAGTTCTCTATATACCAATATGGATTATCTTTTCTAGCGAAATCCTCAGCGGAATCGTGAGTGGGTTGGTGATCTTTTCCCCTAGGTCTTATGGTTAATTTGGAAAGCAAGAAACCACAAGGTTTTCCAAGGGGTCCAAATATCACATGACGAGATTCTGAAAAATGCAGAGTCTGATTTGTTGGCCTGGGAGGATGCACAATCTAATCCATCTATGATGGATGATCTGGTGGCTACAGAGAGTACAAGGCCAACTGTTATTTGATGTCGCATCGATGGTTCGTAGAAACAATCAGAACCTTTTTTAGAATAGGTTGGATATGCCAAGATAATGATAATTCGGTAGTCTTAGTTAGAGCAAAATGTTTTCGGCCCATTCTCTCACCCTTGCACTCTGAATTGGAAGCACTGGTCTGGGCTATGTCAGAATTAATCATCAGAAGAATTGATTGCCAGCAGTTTGAGAAAGATTGTATGGAGGTACTTACGATTCTCCAGAACCCAGATAACTGACCAGCATTCTACACTTACATCCAAGATTTTCAACGTCTTCGGGGCCACTTTCCAGTATTCACATTGTCCAAAATCCCGCGCACAGCGCATACACAAGCAGACAGTCTAGCTTGAGGATCACGTCTTTTAAATTGCGATTATATTTTTATAGATTCCGCTCCTCCGAGTTGGGTAACCAATTCCAGAATGAATTTCTGATTTAGTGTTTGGTTGGTAAAAAAAGCTTTTTAATACAATTAATCTATTATATTAAAATAGAATTATGTATTACTATTTTAATTCTATTTTAAATTTACTTATTATTATGTACAACAAAATTGTTAAGTTTTTATTTTTTTTAATTTACATTTTCAAAGTTATAAGAATTAAAATCATATAATAGAGATGCAATTTGAAAATCTTAATCATGTAATATTGTTTTCAAAGTTTTAGTTATATAATAATATTGTATAGTCATGCATGTATATATATTTAATATACATTTAATGAAATTATTTATTTCTTGAAATCAAAAGTACGAATGATAATCTTCTAATGATTTAAAATTATGAAATACATTACAAAAAAATTATATACGACGTAAGTTATCTTAAAAAACTATCCATTGCATACATTAACTCTAAATATCATAAATTTGTTATGTTTAAAATTTAATAATATTATAAAATTGTAAAACAGAAATTATGTTGATGTATATATGAATTTTATAGAAACATTGATATATGTATATTATGTTTAAGTCAATATACTATGGCTAAGTGTATTAAACAAAAAGAAAACAATTTATTACTTTACTTTGAGCTCCAAGATGATTGAATTGTATATATGGTGAATTTTTTCAATGACAAAAATTTTGATATTTAAAATTTGGATATATTGAGAGTGAATTACAACTTCACCCCATTCAAGAACAAAGAAAAAAGCAAAAAATATTTTGGGGGTAAAAGATATAATTTGTTTTTTTAGAATTAAAAGTTAAATAATGACCTTCTAGTTATTGATTACAAATTTCCTTGTATATATATATGTATTATAGTTATCCACAAAAAAATTTCGTCCGAGAATAGTTGATCAAACAATACATAATAGAAAGAAAAATAAATTTAGTCGACCCTATGGCAGTTGTTAACAATGTTGATAACGTCATCCTACCAAGAAATGACTTTGTGCTTCATGTGAAGATTGTAAATGTATGGCATCAATATCATACATATGGAACTACTCTTGAAGCGATAATGACCGATGAATATATAATTTTTGTTAACTGTTTCTTGATATTATTTCCATGTTTATTATTATTATTAAATTATTTCAAAGACGAAATATATATTTTAATTTGATAAATAAATATAAAAAATATGATATTAAAATTTAACCTTTCTTATAATACTTATATTTGCTAATTCGCGGACAAACACTTAGTGAGTTACTTAAACATGTAAAAAGCGTCAAGATAAAGAACGTAATGTTTTCCTTTATCAAAATAAGAAATATGTAACTTTTTCAATTACTAAATTTTCACTAATTAGCACCATTCTAAAAGTGTCAAACGAAGTTGGTATATGACAGAACGCGTTCAAACACGCTTTTAGGCAACTTTTCAATGGTATTTCATACGAAGTCGTTTTTCAGAATGATTAGATTTTGGACTTGATGCAATCATCGCAATGGACACTATAATTTAGTGTATTCATGCATCAAAATCGAAGTGGACATGAATGAGAAATGGAGGTATAAGTGAGTTGTTTTTCAAAATCTAAAACCAAAATATAATCTGTCACATATTAAGATTAAATATCTCTTGTATAGAAAATTTAAAAAGATAAGAAATATTAAATATCTAAATATACTATGATATGTTGGAAAAACAAATGGTCGAAGGGTGCAGAATTTTGTTTTTGGGCGAAATCATTTTTTTATTATTAGTTAAAATTAGTAATTATTAAATAATTTTATTTGGCTTTCTAGGATCAAGTCAAATTTTGAAGTAACATTTTATATTTTTAAAAAAAATCAATTTATTTTTATGATGTTATTGATGAGAATCAATGCTTATAATTTGGTCCATTTTATTGCTTGATGTTGAGCATTATTTTTTATTGTTCACTAAAGAGAATTCGCGCTAAGTGCGAATCATATTTCATTTATATTTAATATATAATTATTGATATACAATATATGTTAGAACTAAGATTTGGCAATCAATTTCTCAAACGTTTCATTTTTTATATAATGTTTTCTGGATGTTTATTTATTTATTTTTATTCTCCCGGTCATCTAAATTCTAAGAGTACATAATTTTAATTTTTAATTTGAGTACCTTGATTTTTTATTTTAAAATATTTTTCATTTTTTTCATCTTTAAATTTTTTCTCTATTTTTTATCTAATTTTTTATTTAGAGTAAAATTTTTAATCTCTTTGAGAAGTTTTTAAAATATCATTTTAAAAACTTATAGCATTTTACTCCTGTTTGTTTTTTTTTTGTTGAAATTATCATATTTTTACTTTGATATTTTTTATTTTTTCTTATTTACATTGAAATGATAAACCATCATTAACTCGAATATGATAACTAAATCAAGAAAAAAAAATATTTATTTCTTATCTTATACTATTTAATACTAAAAAGAAGTTCATCCAAATCAAATTCTAACATCATTAACTATATATATATATATATATATATATATTGTTCTTTACAAAATATTATTCTTTACGGATAACATTTTGATTGTCCAGGAAATGTTTCAGGCATACAGACTAATCAAAAGTGTCGATATGAGTTTATGGCAATTAAGACGGACATGAGTGAAGCTTTTGACCGTATTGAATGGCCATTTTTAGAAGCAGTATTGAAGAAATTGGGCTTTGGAAAAGTGTGGATTTCATGGTTAATGTGGTGTGTTCGTTCGTTATCATAAAAAGTTTTGTTTAATGGTAAACCGATGGGGAACATAATTCCCCACCGAGGATTACGACAAGGTGATCTCCTATCACCATATCTATTTATTATATGCACGGAGGTCCTGACCGTAAATATAAAACGGAAAGAACTGGACAATGCGATAATGGGTGTCAAGATAACACAACATAGACCGACAATATCACATTTACTCTTTGCTGATGATAACCATTTTTTCGCAAGGCAGAGGTCTCGTAGTGTCAAGCTATCCTGGATGTCTTAAGGGATTATGAGGCAACCTCGGGACAAGTGATTTATTTCGATAAGTCATCGGTTATGTATGGAAAAAATGTTCTAGAACTTACGAAGGAGACAATGAAGACTCTCCTAGGTATCACAAAAGAAGGTGGTATGGGTAACTATACAGGGATTCCTGAAAGCTTGGGAGGGTCCAAGAGTCAGATCTTTAATTATGTTAGAGAAAGATTAGGTGACTCGATTAATGGATGGTCCTCCAAGTTCCTATCAAAAGGGGGGGGGGGCAAAGAGATTCTGATTAAATTAGTTGCTCTTACGATGTCCAATTATGTCATGTCATATTTCAAGCTCCCCCAAGTGTTAACAAAAATTTAACCAGTGCGATTTCTAAATTCTGGTGGAGCTCCAATGGATGTAAATGTGATTTCCATTGGGTTGCATGAGACAAATTATGTATCTCGAAAGAGAATGGGGGCTTAGGCTTCGAGTCTCTGAAAGATTTTAATATGGCCTTATTGGCTAAACAATTATGAAGGCTAATTCAGTTTTCTGGATCACTGGTTGCTCGGGTTTTGCGAGGTCGATATTTTAGAAATGTTCATCCTTTAAATACGAAAAAGCCGCACTCCCCCTCTTTTGGTTGGAAGAGTATTTACTCGACTCAAGATTTTCTTACGTAAGGAGTTAGGATACGAATAGGTTCTAGAATAAATACCTCAATCTGGCATGATCCATGGATTCTAGATGTTAATCCACGTCCAACAAGAGGTCGGGGTACTTTTTTGGCACCCTAGGCTATAAGTTCAACATTTGATAAACCCAGCAACGAGGGATTGACATCTGTCTCTATTACATGCATTCTTTAACCTAGAGGACACAAAACTACTTCAGGGCATTCATCCAAGCCGCACCAATACTTACGATGGTTTAGTCTGGCACTACACTAAATTGGGACAGTATACGGTCAAGTCAGGATATAAACTCCTAAACTCATTGGAGGTAACACGAATTAATAATAATGGTTGGGGACCCGGTCTGGAAGCTTTAAAAGCATACACATGGAAAATACAATGTCCAATGAAGATACAACATCTTTTTTGGAAAATCATCACAAGGAGTTTAGCAGTGACCACATAACTAGTTGATAGAGGCATACGATGTGATACAATCTGTAAACGATGCAGCTCTACTGAGGAAACAATTAATTATGTCTTCCTTGAGTGCACCTCAGTTATGAAAGTCTAGGATTCTTTCAAGAATCCGGAAAGGTTGCAGGCCTTTCCGTCAAACTCAATCTTTACAAATATTGACTATCTCTTTTGGCGGAACCCACTGAGAAATTATGATATGGATCGTTATGCACTTTTCCTATTAAATTATGGATTATATGGATAGTATGAAATAAAAAACTTTCCAAGGGGTACAATAGGATGCGGATGAGATTCTCCGTAATGCATAGACAGATTCCATAGCTTGGCAAGAAGCGTAAGTCGCCTTCTCTATTGAAGAGGAAATGTCATCTGTGGAACCTACCGTTACAGATGGTTTAATCTGCAGGGTTTATGGGTCCTGGAAACAATCTGATCCCACTTCTGGACTTGGATGGAGCTGTACGGATCCAAATAACTTGGTAATCTTGATGGGGTCAAAATGTCAGCGCCAAAGTCTTTCACCACTCCATTCAGATTTGGGAGTTCTGTTATGGGTGATGTCTAAACTGCACAACCGACGAATAGACTGCCAGCTCTTCGAGAGAGACACTGCGGAAATTACCAGCATTATTCAACATCCAGATGACAGGCCAACCCTTCATATACAAATTCAGGATTATTAGCTTCTCTGGGGTTTCTTCCCAGGTTTTTCGCTAACACTTATTCCACGTACGACGGACATAGTAGCACATAGTCTCGAGCGAGGATCCCGTACTTTTTTCATGATTCAATTTTTGTAGATTGTTCTCTTCCGAACTGGTTACCCAATTTAAAAGACAACTTCTGATTAATTTGTGGTTGACAAAAAAAAAAGTTTGTTGTACATAATTTTGTAGACAATTATTTTGTCATATATTTCAGCTTTTTATTCGTTCTTAAATATTAAGATATCTCTCTATAGGGAGCTCTATTCCCTCATTATATATTGGATACGTTGAAAGCTTGCATGGCTATATACTCATGCTATAGTCTCCTCATCTCAGAAAAGAGACATCACATCCATCAAAACAAGAAATTCAATTTCCTATAATCTACTTCTTTGTCTTTTTATCTTTTAACTATACAACACAAGTTATAAGTTCGTCAGCGTCGGTTCTTGGATAATGTGGAAATTGTCAATCGTGTAGGTTTATCATGGGATTCTTATCATCATCACCATCATCATCATATTATTATATTATTGGGTGTTTAAAGAATCAAGAAAATATATTATGATCTTGATTTTTCTTTTCGCATTTTTGTTCATTGTTTTGTATTATTTTTTTATTATACTTTTAAAAAATTTCAATATATTATTTACGTTATATCAGTTGCCTAATTGTAGTAACTTTGATCATATATAATGTATTTATATGTCAAAATTAGAGTTCGTTTGAATGAGAAATAAAAATATAAAAATAGTATGTACACTATGGTGTAAAAAAGTAAACTCGTGCTAAATCATAGGCGTGCACGAAACCTAATTGAAATAAAGTTGGAATCGAGTTAGGTTTAGATTGGGGGATATCAAGTTTACTTTTTGCAACAGATGATTACACAAAACTAAATTTTGTTCAAAAGGCAAATAATTTTCATGAAGAGATTGAGAAATAAACTTGATCAAGAAGTAAATAAATCTCATAATAAAATAGAGAATTAACATCTCCTCTTTAGTTGGTAACTAATTAAAAGATTAATTTGTAACCTCCTTTTTTTGAGTAATGGCTCAAATAAAGTCTATGTAAATAAGTCCATTAGTACTTGTGTTTGTCGACAATATGAAGAGACATGTAGTTTAGTCTCAATTTGATATCTCACTCATCCATGAAAAAATATAAAAAAAACAATTCTCCACACTTATATTCTTCGTCTTTTTATCTTTTTCTCTTATACATTTTCTATAAGAGAGTACAAATGGAACAGAGTTTCTTAATTTCTTATTCGAGTGATACAAATAGACATTTTGCAATTGTATTATGGAACTATAATCGCCATTCTACCGTCACACACTACATGACGATTTTGGAGTAAAGAAGGAAGATCAAATCTTGACTCTACAAAAATCCATTTTTCTTATCGGTTTGTTGTACGTTGTATGATTTTCAAGGTCAAATTCAGTTTTACTACGATCTCGATTAGAAATTAGTAACTCATTGTTTATGCTTATAGTTTCAGGTTATTTGTTAAGCTAAAGAGACGAAAAAAGATTTACGACTTCTCACAGCCGATGTGCATGTAGTACGTCTCAATGAGCTTATACCAGCTCCAAATGATATCATAAGAGTTACAACACCAAAAGAAATCTCTCTCCCAGCTCACACCTCTCAGCGATTTAGAATATACTAAGAACATAGAAGAACAATGAAGAACTCTCACCGCCTTAAGTGTTTCTTTCACCACTTTATGTAAACCTAAAACCTTGTGAAAATAGAGCTGACTTCTTCTACTTTCTTTACTTTTTTCTACCTGATACTCGTAGAGTTCCTGCTTGACCATCAACACAACCGTTAGATAATGTTAGCCATAAGATTCCGCCAGCCATCACAACACATGTGTGATCCTCGTCAAAACGCAGACCGTTGACCTTGGACTTCAAATACACAGGCCCAATTTGCCCTAAATCCAATCACAGCTTTGCAATAATCTCCACCTCGATTTCTTAGGACAAACCTTTTATGAAAGACACTCTGCCTTTCAATTTCCTTCCAACCAATGCTCTTGTCGGAACCCTAACCCAACATCTCTGAGCTAGATTCAGTCTCTGAGCACTTTTAGACGACTTCTCCCTTCTTCAATTTTTTTCACTGGAACCGATATGGTGAGCACTTCTATAGGGTTCTCTCAAATGTGTGAATCTTCGTCACTTTTATCGATTCATCTTTCACAACATCTCCAATAAAGTGAAGCCTCACATCGATGTGCTTATTCCTTTCATGAAAGACAATATTCTTGGCTAAGCACAACGCACTTTGCGAGTCACAGAAAATCTCGACACTCTCCTAAGGAAATCCCAGCTTTGTGGTAATCCCTTTAAGCCACAATGCTTCTTTCGCAACCTCTACTAATGCCATAGACTGGACTTCTACTGTAGATAGTGCAACGATGTTCCCTCCTACCTGAAAGGTGTATCTAATGACTTATCTACGATTATCCAGATCTGTCGCGTAATCACTATCACTGAACCTTTTGACTTCCAAGTTATCAGTCTTCTGAAACTTTAATTTCAAGTTTGATGAGCTTCTAATGTACCTCATTAACCACTTGATTGGATCCCAATGTTCATGAATCTGTTGACTAAGCCAACAGCTTGAGCAATATCTGGAAGAGAACCCACCATTGAGTACATCAAGCTTCCAACTGCATTTGAGTAAGGTATGCTACTCATCATATTCTCAGCCTCTGTTTTGATTTCGAGTCTGGTTCTAGATTTTTTGAAATGGCACCCCATAGGAGTAGCAACTGGTTTTGACAGTTCTATAGTAAAATTCTTTAGAATATTTTCTAGATAACCTTCTTGTGACAAATACGTATCCCCTTTTCTTTCTCCCTTTAGGATACCCATGCCCAAAATTCTCTTAGCAAACCCTAAATCTTTCATTTTAAACTCTTTACTCATCACTTGTTTCACTCTCTTGACCTCTTCAATATCTTTAGCACCCACTAACATAGCATCAACACATAATAACATATAAACATATGCGTTTTTTATAAGATTTGTAGTAGACACACGGGTTAAAACTGCTTCTGAAAAATAAATGTGTCTTCATAAGCTTTTCAAACCTCTGATCCCACTACTGTGGAGACTGACTCAGTCAATCTACGAATTTCTGTAGTAAGCAAACCTTATTACCTTCATTATACCCCTTTGGTTGTACCATGAGAATCCTCTCATCCAGATCACCAAATAAAAATGCACTCCAAATTAACAACCACAAATAACATCAACCTTACAGTAGTGTGTTTAACCACAGGGACAAAGATTTCATTATAATATATCCCTCTATTCGGAAAATCCTTTGGCAACAAGCCTTGCCTTGTACCTAGGTCCTTTCGCACCAGGAATACCTAGTTTAAGTATGAATATCCACTTACAAGCAATTACGCTTTTTCCTTCAGGCCTGTCTATTAACCTTCAAGTATGATTCCTTTTCATATAATCAATCTCCTCATTTGCAGTCAACCCCTGTCCATTTCAGTATGTCTTTCCCTTGATTGTTTCTTAAAAGGTTAATGACTCATTCTCATCAGCAACTCCAGCAAACATCAAAGCATATGCTACAAAAACTAAGATATCTACTGGGAGGTTTGATGTTTCTTTTCTGCATCTCTCAAGCTAATTGATAGTTTTTGAGGTCTGGAGTTTCTTCTCCAGACTCATATGGCTCATCTTCTTCTTCTGAATCTTCGATTATATTATCTGATTTAGATGGTGCTCCACCATCTGCTAAATATTCTCCATGAGTGATTGTTCTGTCTCTAACAGAAGGAAGTATAAATCTTTTTCGTTCCTGCATTTTTCTCTTTTAGTTTAACCCCTTCTGAGACCTTACTAATGTCTTTGACCAATACCTCTTCACAGAATGTAGCATGTCTACTTATGATGCACTTCTTGTCATCTAGACTCCACATTCTGTAGCCCTTAACCCCAAGTGGATAACCTATAAAAATTTCTTCTTAGTTTTAGGCTTTAGTTTCCCTTTATCAACATGAAAACATATCAAACAACCAAATCTTCCCATGTGATCATATTCTAGTTTTCTTCCAGACCAAACTTCCTCAAAAACCTACAAATTTAATGGTATAAAGGGTGTTCTGTTAATCATATAAACCATTGTACACAATGCTTCTGCTCAAAATTCTTCTCCAAGACTTGTTTCACTAAGAAGACTTCTTCCTATCTCAAGAATGGTCATATTCAACCTCTCAGCAACACCATTTTGTTGTGGAGTATATGGGCACGTCTTACGTCTTGTGATAAACTTTTCTTTATAGAAGTCACGAAATGCTCTATTGCAATACTCCGACCCATTGTCAGTTCATAGAGTCTTGAGTTTCTTGCCACTTTGAATCTCCACTAGTGCTACCCATTCTTCAAACTTAATAAAGGTTTCATCCTTAGTCCTTAAGAAGTATACCCACACGTTTCTGGAAAAATCATCAACAAAGGATATATAGTATTAGCACTTAGAAAAACTCAATGTAACATTAGGAGATCCTCACACATCTGAATGTACATAGTCGAGTGGAGTCTGTTATGTATGCTTTCCAGTGTTAAAGGACAATTTATGAAAATTTTCCAACATGCATAACTCACATTGATCCAAATCAGTTGAATTTCTCTCTTCAATCTGCTATGCGACAAAGTAGTATTACACATCCCACCTTTTGCGGCATTACTTTTATTTTGTAAGGGTTTACCATCTAGAAAATAGAGTCTGTCCCTTTAATCCCCAACCAACACTTCTTATTCATTTCTGAAAACTTGTAACTTGAAGTTTCTTGACTTTAACCAACAACCCAACTTCTCTAGCTAGCCTAAGGAGATCAAATTTCTTCTTGCATTTGAAGAGTACCTTACATCTGATAACATAATTTTTGTCTTGTTATAGTTAACAATCTTAGCCTTTCCACCAGTTGTTATCTCACAGAAAGTCTCATTTCCCATAAGAATGTTTCCTCCTTTGACTTTCTCAACATCAAACATCAATTCTTTTTTGAAAGTCATGTGAAATGAACAACGAGAGTCTAAGATCCATCCCTCTTCAGTAACATGATTAGATGTTGTCAACATGATAGGCTCAAGAGTTAGAGATTTTCCAACACTCACTTCACCATTCGAGTTAAAACCATTCTGTTGATCCCTTCTAGGACATTCTCTTTTAAAATTCAATTCAGCTCCACATATCTAGCACCCCCTCTTAGACTAGGACCTTGACTTGTTCCCATTTGAATTCTTGCCTTTTTTTGTATTCTTCTTGTTAGTCCAACCTTTGGCTTAAACATACACACCTACATTTTCAGATGATGTCAAGTAATTCCCTCTAGCCTTTAGGTCAAATTCAACAGAGTAAGTTGAGATTTTTGTCTCCTTTAGAGAAATTGATTCTTGGCCTCTACCATACTTCAAGGTATGGACCAATGGCTCAAACTTTCTTGGTAGACTGTTAAGAAAGATTATCGCCTAGTCCTCCTCACTTAAGTCAATATGGAGACTGTTCAATAATGATACTAACTTAGTTAATACATCTGGGTTTTTTTTAATCAAGATTCTATTCCTCATCAATTTTATAACTATAAAACATTAACTTCATATAAAGCCTATTTGGTAGAGACTTAATTTGATAAGTATTCTCTAGAGGTGACCACATTTCAATTGCAGTCTTAAACTTGATAGCTTTCCTATATATCAAGTTCATACTTAGTAGATTTCAAACTCTTTGATCTTTCTCTAGCCTTTTAGGATCAACTTTGATTTCAGTAGGTTCACCCTTGATCTTTATTCATTTTCCTTTAGGATAAACTTTAGACTCTAGTTGCAAGAAAAAATCGAGGTTCAAAATCTCCATATGAGCTAAAACCTTGTGCTTCCATAGAGAAACAATTTCCTTCCCCATCAAAATTCTCAACCTCAAACCTTCCTTGTGTTGGTTCCATAAGGCCAATCTTCTATATCTAAACAAGAACAAGAGAGTATATACAAATACTACACAGAAAAGCCACAAACAAAAAATACGATCAACCAAACTTTAACTCTTGACCAAAACAAATCTTCTTTCACAAAAAAGCTCTGATACCACTTGAAGTTTTCAAGTTTAATACAATCTCGATTATAAATTACTAACCCATTGCTTACGTTTGTATTTTCAGGTTGTTTGTTAAGCTAAAACGACGAAACGAAGACTTACGAGTTTCCAAAGTCGATGTGACTGTGATACATCTCGAAGAGCTAATACCAGCTCCAAAAGAATATCACAAGAGTTACAACACCAAAAGAAATATCTCTCCCAGCTCACACCTCTCACCTCTCACTGTTTTGCAATATCTCAAAAATAGAGAGGAACATATAAGAAAAATGAAGAACTCTCACCGCCTTAAGTGTGTCTCTCACCACTTTCTGTAATCCCAAAAATCTGTGGAAAGAGAGCTGATTTCTTCTACCTTCTTTACTCTTCTTCTACATGATATTCTTATATCTCCAGCTTGACCATCGACACAACCGTAAGATGACGTCTAACCATAAGATTATGTCAGCCATCATAACACATGTGTGATCCTCGTCAAAATGCATATTGTTGACTTTGGACTTAAGGTCAACAATAATAGTCAACCCACACTTCAAATACACACATCCAGTTTTCCCTAAGCCCAATCGCAGATGTAGCAATACGTTATTTTATATTTATTTTTATGTTCTTCATAAAATGTTTTACGATCATTTAGATTGTGCCCATGTATAAATTAAAATCTTACAAATTTATAATTAACATGTGAATCTTTGGAAATCTTCTTGGCTTGTCGGGCTTTGTATGAAATGAAACATTTGAGTCTTATCCAATTTGTACATCAAGAATAGAGGCCGATACATTTGCGAAAATTTTGGCAATGGTTCCATGTTGATAAGAGTGGAACATATTGTCCCAAAATTCACATCGTTATTTGAGTATTCTATTGTACATCAAAAGGCTCTTACCCTTATGCTTGTAGTTTTCCAAGTTTACATTCAAGATGAATTTTTAATCAATTGCGCATTAGAAAATGTAGCTTCATATCTTCTGACAAAATATTTGCATCAGCCGCCGTAGTTCTCATATACGATCGGCTCAATCGTTTTCATTAGCCACACCATAATCTTGGAGTTAACACTTCCCATTAAATATAAAAATAGAAATTATTTTTATAATATATATGTATATATGATGATTAAAAAATACTTTTAATATTAATTATTCTTTTATCATTGTAAATTATCCATGTTATCATTAATCACCATATTTTTCCACAATAATGTCATATATACTTTTTATCAACCAATTCATTTATTTATTCAAAAGCTCCACGGTTGGTGATCAAATCTGGAGGGGAAATGTTTACAGATAAAGTTTCTCGAACAAAAAATCTGGTAGCGTGCGCTAGACAGTCTTCTCTTAAGTTCAAATTGCAAAAAATAAAGAAAAAGGAAAACCGTGAAAGCTCGACTCGAATGGTTCGAAATTCGTCGAGAAAGTTTGAGAATGCCGACCATTCTTCAGGTGCATGAATAATGATTATAAGTTGTGCACAATCCATCTCAAAATCTTGACAGTCGAACATCCTCACCTTGATTTCTTGCATGGCTCATAGTAATGCCTTCATTTCTGAGTGTAGTGGTGATAAACTTCGTCGCACGCATTTAGCTATAAGAAAAATGATCCTCCACATCGAACATTGCAGACTCAACCAATCCTTGATAGTGGTTCCGTTTGTTTTCAAGATCCATCCACTTTGTAGCGAGTCTTTGTGTTAACCCTTGATGGAACTATTGATCTTCGGCTTGCTTCAGGCGAACCCTCATGTGCCTTATGCCATGACGAATACTTACTCAGAACATGTTCAATAGTATCATCCGCCTCTGTTTTAACCCCTTGGAACATTTTTTTTATTTCTCACATTGCAAAGAAACCACAGAATCCATGGATAAGCCCTAATCATTTCAGTGATTTTCGCTTCCTTTGGTAATCTCCAAAAGGGATAATCTAAATTTGTAAATATTGAAGTAGTAGGGAAAGTAGAGCTCCGTATTGGCATCGCTGTTAAACCCCACACTTTAATCGATGTGGGCATTCAAAGATAACTTTGCTGATTGTCTCGTCAGCCCCACCACAATGTTTAGAAATTGTATCTTAGAGTATTTCTCGTTGAGATACTCGTAGAGTGACTGCCAAAAATTTGAAACTATATCCCATAAGAAATGTTTGATTTTTAAAAGATAATCTAACTTCCATGTTTGAGCCTTTAAAGTATTAATGCTAAGTACCTCCTCCACGTAACATTTTCTAGTGTTTTCAATATTTTTCAAAATGTGGTATCCCAATTTGACCGTATACTTTCTTAAGGTTGTAAAATGCAAGAGCAATATATCCTTTTAATGAATCTACTTGGTTGTGTACCATTAATAACTATTATATCCTCCATGTCCATGAATTCTTGATGATTGGAGAGTACCACTCCATTGTGATTGGGTTAATCATATGTTAAACTTTTAGAGTATGATGTAATATCCTACCTCTTCCACATGTTGGTTGTGGGTAGACATCAGGTATCAACGGATCATTCCATACATAGACTTCTAGTCTTTATCATATACCAATCTGGGTGCCCTGCCTTAATAACTCCTGCATTGAGAAGATGTTTTCCATCCGGAGGATGGAGAATATGGTTATTTGGCAAACAAAGGATGTACTTTTCAAAAATAGATTTCTAAAAACTCCTGCTACCAGTGAATTGGTAAATCGGTACATCCTCCATAACTATTTAGCTAGTAAAGCCGAGCAGAAGGTTTCAAGAGACTTAACCCCCTTCCTCCTTCGGGGTACATAATTTTTCACATGCAACCTAATGGAGAGCATGGTTACATCTACTGGAGCTCCATCAAAATTTAGAATTGCACTAGTTAACTTTGAGATTAACTCTTGCGGAAGCTTGAAGCATGACATCACATAGTAGGCAAAGCGAGAGCTACTGATCGAGTCAATATATCTCTGCCTCCTCGTGATAATAATGTAGAGGATCATCCATTTATCCGACTGATCAAATATTCCTTGATATGATTGAAATCTTACTCTTAGAGCCATCCTAACTTTCCAGAATTCAATATAGTCATCCATCTCACCTTCTTTATCAATTTCTAGTATATTCTTCATAACATTCTTAGTTTGATCCATCATATTTTTACCAAATAAGACCAGAGACTTATCAAATTTATTGATTTTCCTGAAGCTTTCCCATATTTCCTTACAACTTCCAAAATTGATCAGCATTGGGTTTCCTCTACATTACAGAAGAAGAGATTGTCATCGACAATAAGCATATGTGATATTGGTGGGCTATCACTTGCTATTTTCATTCGGGTAATAGATTATTCATTTCCTCGTGTCTCAAATTAACATCGAAGACCTTTGTGCAAAGAATAAATAAATAAGGAGAAAGCGGATCTCTCTGCCGTAAACCTCTTTGTGGCACTATCTTTCCGGTAAGCCCCTCGTTGATTAGGACCCTGTAGGAAACTGACCTAACACACCATATAATCCAAAATACCCATCAAGACTCTAACCCAAGTCGAACAAAAACTGCCTCAAGAAAAGATCATTCGATATGATCATGTTTTGCCCATATTAGTTTTGATAGTCATACAATCATACCTACATGCTCTATTTGTACCTAAACCATGAAACATTTCCTAAGCTATTAAAATATTATTTGACATCAAACGTCCTGAAATAAAAGTTGATTGTGTATCTTACACTAAAGTTGGGAAGACTCTTTTCAGCCTCGCACATAAGACTTTTGATATAATTAAGACTTTTGATATAATTTTATACTCCACATTACATAGACTGATCGGACGAAGTTTTGTCATCCTTTTTGGCTTGTCCATCTTTGGGATTAAAAAAATATGTGTCATCTTCACACGATCATCAAATTTTCCCGTTTTGAAAAAACTCCTCACCAATAAGATAAAATCCTTCTTCAGTGTTCTCTAAAATCGCTAAAAAACTAATGTTGTCATACCGTCAAGACCTGGTGCTTTTTATGGATGCATCGCAAACAAAGCGATCCTACCTTCGTTCTCTGTAATCTCTCGGGTTAGTACTAAGTTCATGTTCCCGGTTACGATCGGGTTTGAGGTCTAAGAACCTCTGAGAATTCCCTTATGTTCGAAGGTTTAAATAAATGGACAAAATATTGCGAAGTAGTTTCGTCCATCATTCCTCGAAATTTATCCATTGGTCCTGATAATTAAATAACTTTGTAATCCTATTTTTAGCTCATCGTTCCATAAAAAAATTTTGTATTCAATTGCCCTCTTTATGCTATAGATTCATGTTTTCTGTTTCCAATATATCTCTTCCTCTCTGTAGGCCATTTATCTCTGCTTGGGAGATCGTGTCATCATTATTAGCTTCGTTTAAAGCCTCCTTCAATGTGTTAACATTAACTTGACCCTATAAAATGTTATACTTACGCCATCGTGAAATTGCATTCATGCAATTTCCATTTTTATTCACAAGCATCGAATTTATAAAAATTTTGGTCTGTTGTCAGCCTCGATTGACTGCCTCTTGTAAACCATCCTTCCTGAGCCACTGTTTGTCAAATCTATTATTTTTTGCCATTGATTCAGAAGAAAATAATATTGGTATATGATTAAATCCAATCATCGCCAAATACTCTGCATTTCGATGAGGATATAACACCTGTCATTCCTCATTACTCATAACTCTATCCAGCGTGCGGTGAAAACTTTGCTTGTTTCTTGTCCCCTTCCAGGAAAAGAAATTTACCAAGCACGGGAATTTCATCATTACACAATATCTAAGCATTAAATTAAAAGGTATAAAAGATGTTGCCAATCTCATGGAACCTCCTTTTTCTCATGAGAACCGGTTAATTCATTAAAATCCCCAATCATCATCCACCGATATGATCATTGTATCCTGATGCTCTCAAGTTATTGCTAAACTAAGTGTCTATTTTTCACCACAGGGTCACTATAAATAAAGGATAAAAGGGCTTATTTCTCACTCAATGTTACTTTAGCATCAATAATACTATTACTCTTATAAAAAACATTCAAATTTATTTCATCGTTGTAGCATAAAGTCAAGCCACACCACTCGAACCACACATTTCAACTGTATACAACTTACTATAACCAAAAATGTGATTTAAACTTTACAAAATAAGACAAAGATTGCTTAGTTTCTGATTAAAACAATAAATTTGGCTTAAACTTTTTCCATGTCTCCCAAAAATGCTCCATTGTCAAGTCGCTTCTTAGCTCTTGACAGTTTCAGCTCAAAATTTTCACGATGTCACCGATGGTTTCAGGGGATCCACCATCCATTTCATCATACTTTTGTGTAGTACAATGGTCCTCGTACCTCCCACTGTGTCACTGCCATTCTTCGTTACCCTTGCAAAATAGGAAGATGACACATTAAGACTCTAACTAGCCTTTATACCTCTACCCTTATTACCTGTGTGTTTCCTTGGTGAGAATAACTTCATCATATTCATTCCTTTAAGTTTCCCCATACTATTAGACGAGTTAAGCAAATTCATTCTCCCACCACCCAAATTAACCTTCTCCATATTCGTACCAATCATAGTTATACTTATAGAGAGATTAGACAGAGGGTCAGATATACCTTCCTTTGAAACCTCCGTGTCCACTCTGACCTGAACCACGAGAGATTCATCAGTGTGATGATTATCTACAAGTCCATTTTCAAAGCATCCTTAGCCCAATTTGTACCCAAATTCAGCCTCGTATCTCCCACCCCCTCGATTATGTATCGTCTAGATCATCAATATGAATTGCTCATTACACTTCTTCTATCGAAACAGTCAGTTCCCTCTCCTCCGACAATAAGTCGTCCCCCTTCAACTACTCATCTATCACACTCTTTAGTTTATGACCAGCCAATTCCACGTACTGATAGGAATCACTCATTCCTTTACTATGTCCGTCTCCGTTCTTATCATTATCACTTATCAATTGCTGATGACTATGAACTGCCCCACCTTCTGAAGAATATAATGGCTTTAGCCAATTTCCCAAGTGCTTCCTCGGCAAATAACTCGGTCCAATAAATGATGATCTATCTTCCTTATAAGTAGGTTGGTTATTACCTTCCTTGTTTTCATTAATCATATGGGATTGATGGTAGCCACAATTATCTCCTCTCCTCATAACTTTCTCGGCATATGTTACATAATACTCACCATTACTTCTTGCTTTCTCCTTGTATCTGCTATGTTTTTTGTGTGAATAATAATCAAGTTTCTCCACCATCCCCATATCCAAAGCTTGCTTGACGGACAACCTTCTTGTGTCATCCCTATCAGCCCTATCCCGTGATGCAGTGGCCATCAACAGAGCCTTATTCTGGTTGTCCTGATGCAAATGATGTGATTTGACCAGCTCCATGCACATGGCGACATCATGAATGAGTCCAAAGAAGTGCTTAAAAAACCCCAAAAACTTATCATACTTCAAGCTCATCGTTAATTCTTCCCAAAATCAAACAAAACAAATCAACGACGCAAAACCATCTAGTGTTACAAACACGTTACCTGTATCAACTTCAATGTCCTTCAAATTTGCCCACAGCATTCCCGATGCCCCGAATAGTCCCTTCCTCCCAAAGATGAAGAGGCATCTTCATAATCTTAATCCAAAATGTGATAGCCGACGGATATGTACTCTGAACCACGGGTTCCCATCGGTCCACGAACATCATCCATTCGTCAAAATGGTAAGGAGCATTATTTAGGACTTCAATGATGTCATTTCTGATTGAAAATTAAACTGGAGCGTATCCTTACCCAACTCATTTCCTTCCACTTTTCTCTCTAGCTTCCAGATTTTTTGTATATTAGCAATGGCGTTATCCATCCGATGTGCCATCACTATCAAAGAGAAATGTTCAACTCTACGAGCAATGCTCTCAATTGAGATTCGTACTGATGTTGTTCTAACCACACCCTTCCCCTTGTTAGCATCTAATTGTGACATTCTTACTTCAATATCCAATCCAAACCAACCAAAAATACCAAGAACAGCGACCGAAAAATCACCCAGCCAAAAACCGAGAACCCTCTATGACAGTTGCTCACTTCTTCTCCAACCCCTTGAATATATGTTCAGATGAGAAGACCCAAAAGAGTCGATGCCTTTATATATCCTCACTACCAAATCACTGTCAATATCCATCCACAAACACGTGATCTAAACCGTAATCTTCCTAGCTTCCAAATTCTTCTTATCACCAATCCACGGAATAATATTCACCATTCCCAGAACTCCTCCATCAACATATTTTTTCATCTCAAGGCCTTCATACCTCAATTCGCTTTGAAGAGAGAATCCTTCTCCGAAGATTTAAGCCACCACTTTTCCAAAATACATCCATCGAAAGATCCAGAAGAGATTTGCTCTTGATACACCAGATGATAACCACTATGCGCCATAAACCACCAAATCCTTTATTGCCCCACTCCACTGAGATTTCCTCAACTCATCTCGAAGCTCCTTGATGAGAGATTCCCCCCCCCCCATCGATCTGACTATGCTATTCCATAAGCCCTTAAACGGCTCCCATAATCTCTATAGTTGTGAAACCATCAATCTTCGCCCACCAGAACCACCCAAAAACCTAACCTCATCAAACCATAGCTTCGTCGTTTACCTAATATTGTCGAAAGAGATGGATCAGTAATATCACATATTCTAAAGGGTTGAGTTTAAAAAAAAACATGTTATATTTTTGACTAATAAAATTGATACAAATAAAATTTTCAACGTTGTTTCTCAAATAATAATAAAGATAATTTTATTCAGAAATCTATTTGATTCATAACATCTTTTTGATTTATGATATTTTTCTCTAACATCTCATATTTTCTACAAATGACAAAACTACATTTTCATAATGATAGCTACCGTAAATATATGATGTAATTGGGATAGTTTTTTTATGAAGTAATACAAAATAAGTTAAAATTAAGGGAACATTAGCTAAATAATTTTTTTGAACCTTATCTTTGTGAATCTAAACCTTTTTTTAGACTATGTAAATTACTATATTAACCTTTCTAAGATTCTAACAAATATTAGAGAATATTATTTGGTCATATATCTCAATTTTACACGTTAAACATTCCATGAATTTCTTTGTGAGAAATTGTACCTTGAAATGCAAGAGTAAAATTAAAAGGTTGAGGGTGGAGAAATTCTGGAAAACTAGAAGAAAAAATAAGTGTCATGAACATGCAAAAGTAAATCATAGTTATGACTTTGTCTCCTCTATAATCAGGCATCACTTTGTTCTTCGCAAATTTTTGGGCTCAAGTGTGTTTTTTTCGTTCCTGAATCAAGGTAAGATGTTGATTCCTTATAACTTGGTGATTTTGTATGTAGAACACAAACTACCTGATGTAGAATATATCGTGAATTACCTAACCTAGAATACACATAAAGCTACCTAATCTAGAATATCAGTTAAATTATCTATTCTAGAATACACATTAAGTTACTTATATAGATTATGTCATATTCTTCTCAACTATCGTCTTCTGTGAATAATTATGGAGCTTAATGAAACCAATATTTTGCAGATCATTATGTTTTAGATCTACGTAATATGTGGTGTGTGGAGTCATTTCGTAATAATGAATCGAATACAACTCTCCATGATTTAAAAATGATGCTTTTAGAAGACTACGACAATTAACATAGTTTGGACGACGTTGAGTTCAATTATTCTCCTCCAGGTTTCGCTGGTGGTCTAGAATCTCCTCCAATTATCGTAACAAATGATTGACATATTAGAAATTTGTTTGGATATTTGAAAAAACAGATTCCCGTAAAACTATGTGTGACATTCAAATCTAAAGGTCATGATCAAAGGAGATGAGTGAAAATTGATTTGAATAAGGAGCCACTAGATGTAAGTGATGGGGAAGAAAATGGTGGTTATGGGAAGCATGGTTTATCTGATGGATATGTTAATAAGGTTGGTTGGAATGATGATTTCGAAAGTCATCATCGTGAATATGAAGTCGGGGGTGATGATGACTCTAAGCTTGGAAATTTTAGTGACAATGAGATCATAACCATAGAGTGGTTGATTGTTTGAAGAAGGACCAACATTTTAGAAACAAGAAAACTTTGACGACAACTTTGGAAACATGTGCTATGAAGTATAACTTTGATTACAAGGTTACAAAGTCTTGGACAAGATTTTGGTGTTTACTGTGCGCAGATAAAGTCTGCAATTGGAGGCTTCACGCAGAGCATCTAGGTGGGTCCGCATAATTTCGCATCAACAAGTACGTTGATGAACATACATTTGCTCCTTCTAAAAGATGCAAATTCTCTAGGTATATATGTTCAGCAAAAAAAGTTGCACGACTTATCATGAAACGGTATGAGGGTGTGAAAGAAGGGCCTAAGCCGAGTGATACCGTAAGCATTATGCGTACATACCATGAAACTGAGCTCTCTAAATTGAAAGCGTGGACATCTTGTGAGGATGCCGGTTAATGCTATCAAGGATATACTAGAGAAAAGTTATCCTAAAATATCAAGATACTTACACATGCTAAAGAAGCTAATCTGGATACATATACAAATTATGTATGTGGTGAAGATGGTAAATTCAAGTATCTATTTTTTGTTTGGTCAATGCATCAGAGGGTTCTAAAAGGTCATTCACAAGGTGATTGTGGTTGATGGGGTTTTTTTGAAGAACAAATACAATGGAGTTTTACTTGTTGTTACAGCCGTAAATGGTAATTCTAATTTGTATCAACTTGTATTTGGGATTACTGATACAGAGAATGATCGGTCATGGGAGTGGTTTTTGATGCAGTTGAATGTTGTCATAAAAGATGAGCAAGAGTTGGCTTTTGTGTCAGATAGACATGCTTCAATTGTTAAATCACTTGGTAAAGTTTAGCCATTGGCTAGTCATGAGATTTGTTTTCACCACTTCCTAAATAACATAATCACATATTTAAAGGTGAAGGGTTTGGCTGGCTTGATAGCAAAGGCTTCAAAAGCATATAGGGTTGTTGATTTCGAGGAGAAGTTCGAGAGAATTTGCAGCATTAGCCCATTTTTGGACAATATCTAAAAAATGTTGATGTGAGAAAATAGGCTCGATGCCAATTGCCTAGATACAGGTTGACATTAGAACCAATAACCCAGCTAAATTGATAAACTCGACACTAAGATCACCCAGAGTATACATTGATACCTCTATTAGATGGTATTCGAGAAATGTTAACACGTTGGTTTTATGAGCTTAGGGAAAAGAGTGACAAATATAAGAAGCCTTTGCCTGCAAATATTGAAGAAAATGTCGATAAATAAAAAGAGAAAGCTAAACCATTGATTGTTATTCCAACTACCAAGAACATATTTCATGTTAAGGGTGATGTCTTTGACTATGTGGTTGACTTGGAAAGGAGAACATGTTCATGCCGAAAGTTTTATATGAAAAAAGTTTCTTACAAACATGATATAAAAGCAGCTTTTTTAGACGTGGAACTTTACACTCTCACAGATGAAGTGTATAACACAATCGCATGGAGAAAGACTTATGAAGCAAGAATTAATCCAATAGCAGTTTCGAAAGATGAATGAAGTGTTCCAACTAACGTTGGGGTTGACAAGGTTCTAGCCCCTCAAACCCGAAGAGGTCCTGGTAGACGTAAAAAGACGTCATGAAACAGTTGAAGACAAAATACGATCATCTCTAGGATCACAAACGTCTTAGAGGCAAGAATGTGGTCAGTGGTATTGAAGGGCACAACAGAGCAACACGCGATATAGAAATATAATCTGGTGTTTTTTATTTATCAATAATTCATAATATGATTTTATGTAAAAAAGACGTCATGAAAGAGTAATTTTTGTATTTTCTTTATTTTTGTAGGCATAATCTGTGAGCTTGCATTAATAAGAAAACGTGATTTGAAGCACATGTTTGACGTGGAGAAAACAGAGTTGTTGGAAACAATAACTCCTCTCTCCTTCAATGGTGTTGTTTGATCACTAGAAATTCTTAATATTTTCTTGGTGTTAGGGATTTGTTATTTTCATCCTCTAGTGTATCAAGAGAGGTTTTGCTTTTGAAGATTAATAACTTTGTCCTCTGCAATAATTTTCTTTTCTTGGATGTGCATATAAGTTGCTTGGATCTTATTCATCGATGTAAGCATAGACATATACACGGCTTGAGTTTTTGCATTCGATCCAGTGAAAATCCAAAAGAAGTGATGCCTTATGGCATAAGGAACTAAGCCCTTATGCTCTTAGTTCATGTGTTGGTACATTTTGTACGTTATAGATCTTATAGGTTAATTTATTTTAAGGTTTACTTCCTTCTGATTAATAAAACTTGAGGGAGCATATTCAACCTTTGTTTTGTGCGACGGCTAAAGAGTGAAGTCTTTGGTGATGATGTTGAAACCTCCAAACTTTCAAAGAAGGATGAAAATGATGATATTCTAATAAAGACTATACTCCAAGACCTATTGCTATTTGTAACACACAAGAGAGAAGAATCAAACATAAGAAGATTCAAGAGATAGTGATTTTTGAATTCATATCTTTTAGAAACTCCAAACCTGTTAACGAAACCGAGTGAGGACACTAATCTGATTCGTTCTAATAAAGACTATACTCCAAGACCTATTGCTACTTGTAACACATAAGAGAGAAGAATCAAATATAAAAAGATTCAAGAGACAATGATCTTTCAACTCATATCTTTTAGAAACTCTTTAACGTGTAAATCAAGGAAGAAGTGAGAGTAGTGAAGATCAAATTGTATTTAAAAATTTCTCATACTCTATATCTTTTTATTTTCCATAACTAACAACAAAAACAAATCAAATAACCAAAGAGAAACGAATGAGACATCTCAATTATTCGAAACATGTAACTACATTACTAGTAAAGCAAGAAGAATGTGAGAGGAGACAAGCATAATCCATGCCAGAAAGAAATGTAAGGCTTTCTTAAGCTTAAAATGACAGTCAATCCAATTGAAATTTAAAGTTAGGGTTCATAAGAAAATTAGGGGTTAGGGTTCACAGTCAACACAACAGTCGAGGAATCCAAGCTTAAATTATGGATTTAAAGGAGCAGAGATCGTCATGGCTTCTTATTACTCAGAGCTTCAGTACATAAGCAAGCCTAATTGAATCTCAAGAAAAGAGAGCTCGAATGAGAAAAACGAACCTGGTATTCTGTGAAGATACACCCAAGCAAATCTCCAAGCTCCAATTTGCTACTAAGGAAGAAGAGTGAGAGCGAGGAAGAAGAGCGAGAGCGAGGAAGAAGAGCATAACGAGAGCGAGGAAGAGAATATCAATGGAAGTTTGGAAAAGAGAAAGTAAATTTTTTATTTCTTTTTTAAAAATAAGATTGAATCTGAGTTGATATTTTGTGAGTTAAAAGAGTCTAAGTTCCCAAATCTTTTAAAAAAGACTTGTTACATGAGATGTGAGTTAAAAGAATCCATTTAGATATTTTTCCTAAAATTATTATATGTAACTAATTTTAACCTTAATTATATAAAAAAAATTATATTCTATAAGTATATATACACATACATACACATTTTAAAATGATAGTTACAAAATATCATCAATTTCTAACAAAATTTAATGTAAAATGATTATTAATTATATATCATCATTTATATGTTTCATGTTATTTTTTAATAAAACCAAATCATCTTTTTTTACCAATAAAATTACAACAAATAAAATTCTCAATTAATTGTAAGGATAAGAGTTTTAGATTTCCGGGTTTGGTCGGTAACTTCAACCTGCAGCTTTTTTTTTTTTTTGGTAAAACCTGCTGCTGCTTTAAAGATCTCATTGTATTGTAAGTTAATTATTGTTTTGTCAAGTGAATCTATTTACTGAATCAACTGTTACTATTTTTAGCGACCACCAGAGTGTTGAGGGCTTTAATGAACTGGTTTGGACTTGGAAGAAGGGTTAGATCTAACCACACGATGGCAACTTGACAAGGACAGCTTCCTAAATTAAAGTATATCATACAAGTGAAAACGAACACAATGCGCGTGGGTCTGCTTAGATTCCTTTGTAATCTTCCTTCTTCTTTGAAATGTTGACATGGCATGTACCATCAGTTTAAGAGAGAGAGAGATAGACTCGACTCTTTTAGTTTCGAATTTAAATCTCAAGTGTCTTTTTTAATATACAGCAAAATGCGAGGAAGTATGGGGTACACTTCCCTTGTTACTTGTTTCTTTTAATATACAAAATGATATGTATACGTGTACATATATGCCTTACCTAGATAGCACATATGCATGTATGTACATACATGTAGGTGAGTATATATAAGTTAATTAGCCTTACTCTCTCTGCTAAGGGATCTCTCTCTCACACACACACATACACACAAACAAACTCTCTCTCTCTCTCTCTCTCTCTCTCTCTCTCTCTCTCTCTCTNCTCTCTCTCTCTCTCTCTCTCTCTCTCTCTCTCTCTCTCTCTCTCTCTAGAGTTTCTTATCATGAAAGGCACCAAGAAGAAGACGCCATGCAGCAAAAAGCTTGGAGGATACTTGAGAGAGCAAAAGGGTAGGCTTTACATCATCAGAAGATGTGTGGTCATGCTCATTTGTGGGCATGACTAAACACTTGCGGCTCCTCTGCATATAGTACAATATCAGTACTAGACAGCGTATAGTGCACACAATATATATCTATATTGTACTACAACGGTTTGATTGAAGAGGAATTAGGTCTTCTGGCCAAGAGAGTCGACGAGCTGGAGATATTACGGCTTCCAAGCATTTATGAATTACATATTTGATATGTCCGAGATGTTATTCAAATAATAGTTTTCTTAATTAGCTAGCACGAGAATGAATATTCATCAGATCATCTTCTTTGATGTTAGTGTATGATATTAATTAAGTAAGGAGATATAATATCATAATTTGTAAATGCATATAGATTGATTGTTGTTATAGAGTGATTGTTACGGGAAAGATATTTTCTCTCGCTGACTTTCTTCCAAGTTCCAAGTCGTTCTTGTTGTTATGATATTTAACAATAGTAATAAAGATGCTAAGAGGTGACAAAAAAAAGATGATAACTATTGCTATAAGAAGGGTACTCAACGATTGGCTGTAGTTTCATACAAGTGATTAAACACTTGAATAGAAACATAAGTATTTATCAAAAAAAAGAAAATATTTAGCACATAGAAATAAAAAGATAGTATAGGCCTCAAGCGACATCAAGTAATCAATTTATCAAAGATAGTCTCGTTTCTATCTCTCCTATATCTTGCGAAGAACAAAAGCTGTTGATATTTTCCGGTGATCGGCGGTTTTGCCGGAGCCGAAGTTTCTTTTTTTATGTAGCTTTTCTTGTTGCTCTTCTGCCTCTCTTCCTCTGGTCAGATATGCTCGTCGTTGTGCGACGGTCCGTGAGCCATGGTTGTTTTGTCCCGGAGCTTAGAGCAAAAGATCAAACTCTGGTGGTTCATGACAGTTGTTGGAGCGCCGACGAGGATTTAGTGGGAGTGGTTGTGCATATGGGTCGGCTTTTAAGTTCGATTGTTGGAGGAATTTTTCAGATCTGCTAGATCTTCTCGCGGCCTCTTCCGATGAATTTTTCCAGAGCCGTTTTTTGTGACTCTTTCTTCTTGGAACTAATATCCTTCTCTCGGTGTTGAGGCAAGCTTTGGATTCTTGTGGTTTGGTTCGGTTCGTATAGGGGATTCTCGGCTCTTCCCCTTAGTGTCTTGGTTAGAAATTACCTCGTCATTCCGGCGAGGAAGGATATCGGTGTGGAGATGGTTGCTTGTTTCGCGTCTCCTGCTCCTCCACTGCTTCGACGTTTGTTGTTTTCGGTTGCTCCTCCTCTTAGTAGTGGTATGTTAATTCCATTTGCATCATTCTCATCAACGGTGTGGCAGTAGCTTGTTAGTTCGGAATGCGGTTAACTCTATTTGGTTGAAGTAGCGGCTCTTGAGGCATTTACTCTCCCTCGTTCAGCGTCTATAGCATCCTTCTTGTCGATATCCTAAATGAAGCTTCATACGGTGGTCGTTTCATCAGCTGGCCTCGTGGCTTCTCCTCTATTGGTTTGAAGCAATATAATGAGTGTACTGGGTTGAACTGCTTCTGGAAAAAGATTACGACATTAAGGGCGTTTTAGATTTTTTACTTTGGCTGGTTATGCTGCTTCTTTTCAGGTTTCTATTGATTTCCGCATCTTGTCTTGAGTGCCTTTGGTTCACCGAGCAATGGTGTTCCGAGGTCCTTTATCATAAGCTTCTGTTTAGAGCTTTCCTTTGCTGTTGTCAAAGCTTACTTCAATTATGGTTATAAGTAAGTCCGGATGGGTTTGGTGCACGGATTTGGTGTATACATCTATTGAGGTGGCATATTTGGGTCTTGGATTGAGTCGCGGATTTGCTCTTTTGGTAGTTAATTTTTCTGCTATGTTTATTGTTATTGTTTTTTTAATGGGTTATGTAGTTTGTGTTCATCATAGTTGGTGTTCATCGGATTTGATTTCGAGGGTTTTTATACTCGTCAGTTTTTGGCTCCAGAAAAAAGGTTTTTTTGCCGGTTGAGTTTGTAACTCTTGTTTAAAATGAATAAAATCTTCTAGATGAAAAAAAAAAAAGTACATAGGAGTAGGACACGCTGATATCAAATTTTAAGTGATATCCATTAACGATTTCGGTATAACTTTTATTTAAAATAAAGATTCTTGTAAACTAATAAATGAACCTCTATCAAATTACCAATCATATCAAACTTTATCAGTATCAAATTACGAATCATATCAAACTTTATCGAATATATCTTGCCCCTATTTTTGAACCCTCAAGCACATGTGTTTGTTTGGACCTACCGGCTTAAATCCAACAAAACTAATAAATGAGAGTGTTTTGATTTGCAGTAACAGTAGCAAGATATTCATTTATTTCCTAGGAAAAATAAGTAAGTATTATCATTGGAACTTGGAAGAGGCATTTCATGATTTGTAATGGAATAAAAGGAATTTTGGTGGGATAACTTAAGAAAAAAATAGATTTTGGTTTTTCAAATGGTTTTTAAATTTTAGATTTTGGTTTTTGATTTTTGATCTTTTTTTTTTGTTTTTGACTATGATGTAGATTCTTGTTTTTCAAAAACTCATAATATTTGGTTTTTAGATTTTATGAACAAAGCACAAAAACTCTTCAAAATCTTGATTCTCTATAATATGGGAAATTCATTTTTCTCAAAATAATGAATGGTTAAAAAAATAGTTTTTGATCAATCAAAACCAATGCAAAAATAATTACCAATCGAAGTCTATATATATAGCACAAATTCACTCTTTTAACAAAAAAAAAAAACAAATTCACTGCAAAATAAGAAATTTTTTTAAAAATGCCATTAGTGTTTTGGCTTGTGTCTTATTACCGAGTTTGGTTGATATGTAGTGAAACAGTGCATTACTTTCGTATTGAGAGGAACTGACAAGGTATTCAAGCCTGACCAATCAGAACGTGCCTGGTATGAATAAAGAGCATTACTCTTAGTGATGACAGCTTTTATGTCTGCTCACGGGCAAAAGCCAATGTTCAAGGGACCCATGCAACATCAGATCCTATTTGTGTTTGCCAATAAGATCCATATACCTTACGATAAAAGTTGGGCGTTTTAGTCAAGTTTAGACTTATTGAACCCAAACGCCGATTAGAATCGTATTTCGTCCGATTGGTAAGTTAACCGTGAGTTCTTTTTTGCGATTAGAAGGAATAGAAATGAAGAAAAGATGATTATACTATAAGTACTAAGGACATAAATGTAATTATTTAATCTTTTGTTATTATATATTTGTACTTTTATATATATTGTACAATGCATGTATTGATGAGAGAATTTCTAGTTCTCTACCGAGATTAAACTCGGACTAATCGCACGAGCACGATGGTCTTTTGTAATATAGCAACGGGATCGATCCACAAGGAGCAAACACTAACACACTAAGCTATATAGAATCTATGGTTAAGCTAAACAAATACAAGATTGTGGTTTTGATCTAATCACTACTTAAGAATATGAGAATAAAGAAACAATAACTAAACAAAGAAATAAACCAAACTAAAGATGAAGTTTGCAAATGATGATCAAACGATGTGGATCATAGGCTAGATAATTGAAATAAGGAGATAAAGTACTAATCAATGATGCTCAAACATGCAATAAGAACCATTCAATGACAATAACTGATCATAGTCAACTAATTCATACCCATGAGACTAATCCATTCACTAATAACTTAATCATACAAATCTCCCGATGATGATTAAGCAACTAACGATCATTAAACATAAGTCCTATAGGCCAACAAATCATCTCAAACAACTATTCTCATATGTTGAGAATGAAAAGCATGTTAAAAGTTCTCTTGGGAATTTCATCGAACACCTTCCGGGCATGAAATTCCTAAAG
>OVAN01002042.1:0-35902 GCA_900406275.1 Anastatica hierochuntica | reverse complement strand
CGTGCGCAGGTCGGTACTCTGCTCGGTATCTGACTGGTGACGGCTTTTCTTACGTTTCTCGTCGCGGGGCTTTGTTCGTTTTGTGCTAGTTCTCCCAAATTTAATCCGAAGTACCTGAAAATGGTGAAAGAAGAGAGGAATATGCAATTCTAGGACTCTAGACACGAAACACTAAAAACGACCAAAAACTAATCCTAAAAACTCTAAATGGGACACTTTACGATATGAAAATGCATCTAAAACTTAGTCCTAAAACAATATGATAACATAAAAAATGTTGAAAAATATTTTAAAATTTTCAAATCTCAAACTTTTCTTTTGTAATATTTAAATAATTGTTGTTGTATTAATTAAAAATAAATAAGCTTTTTGTATTAGACTCAACTAATTTCAATTTAATTATTATTAGTATATAATTTCAAATTATGAAAAATGGAACTTTATAGATAGATAATTTTATTTTATGATTTTGTAGAAAAAATTAAAATTAAAATTAACCACATAAAAATAATATAAATAGATTTAAAACTAATGATTATTTCATTTTTTAAAAAAAGTTGGACCAATAAAAAGTAAACAAGTGGCATATGATAGAAGTTCTGATATGAGTTTTTGATTTTTTTTGATCAACAACATTTTCCGATTGAATAACTAGCAAGTTTGATTCTCTGTAACAAAGCTACGGAGTGCTTCTTTTGCTAAAAGATCGGCCGTTTTGTTTGAGTTTCTTTCAACAAACCTGAAAGAAATCTCCTCAAAACACATCACCAATTCTGCAATATCCAAAAGGATTCCATGAATCTCTACCAAGAGAGTTCCTTGATTAATTGCTCGTATGAGCGTTTGAGAGTCAGATTTTACACATAGTCTGTTTAAACCTGAGTCCACTGCCACTTGAAGGGCTGATGTTAAGGCCAAAGCTTCGGCCATCAGGGGGACTTCACATACGCCTCTTGTTTCGACCCTTGGCAACATATTTTTCCTTGAATTTCAAAGCTCCATCCAAGTCCAGCCCCCTTGATCCCTTCTTTCCAAGCTGCATCTGTGAAACATTCTGTTATTCTACGTGACACATGCCTTTGTTTACTACCTCGGTTTATACCACTCTTTTGCTCTTTTTTGGCTTTTGCACCACTCCATTCTTTCGCATTTACGATTGAGTTTGTGATCACCTCTGTTTTCGTGAGTGCTCTGTTTTCGAAGATCTTTTTGTTTCTTGATATCCAAAGGTTCCAACAGATCTATGAGAAAAGAAATCCTAAATGGAACCCTATCGGTGGAAGGCAAGTGATGTGTTGGAGAGCTCTCATTCCGGTGAGGAAGCTGTTGATCGTGGATGCTTCAACTCTAGTGTTTGAAGGGATCAGTTCCCACACCCTCCGCGCATACTCACAAGTGAAGAATAGGTGCTATGTTGTTTCCTCTTCTCCGCATCTACAACATCAGCTCTGAGTATTAACTCCCCTCTTACTCAGGTTTCCTCCCACCGGTAGAGCTCCCTGCAAAATTTTCCAAAGGAAAAGCTTGAGCTTCGGTGTGGTATCATAGTTCTACACCTCTTGCTTCCACTTGATTTCTGTTTGGATACTTTCGTCTGATGTCTCTCTGCTTTCTCTCTCTAGTTGTGTGATAACCAGACTTAGTTGTGTAAGTTCCCGTGGGGGTGCCTAACTAGATATGTTTATCTGCTCTATTGAACTTGCTCGGTTTGATGTTTAGAATCTCCTCCTTACGGTCAGGTATTGTTTCTTTTATCTTCTCTACATCCCAAACACGATGTTCTGTCATTAGGTCCGCCACCAGCATGTCTTTCTTCAGTGTCGGTGCTGGTCCCATTGGTCTTGAAGGCTCGGTACACGACAGCTATGCCTCTGTCCATAGATTAGTTGTCTGACCATTGCCTATAGATTTACCCATCTTTTCTTTGAGTAAATCCTTTCCTACTATCACTCCTCGCCATCCATGTGAGGCGGTTGATGGTACCGTAGCTTCCAAGAAAGGTTTGTTTTTGTAATATTTTCCTTTTAGAACTCTCGCCAAAAGGCACTATGGATTTGTAAGTATCCTCCAACTTAATTTTGCGAGCAATGCATCATTGAAGCATTGGATATCTCGGAAACCAAGCCCTCCTTCCTTCTTGCTTTTGGTTAGTTTTTGCCAAGCTACCCAACACATCTTGGTTTTTCCCAGGGAAGAGTCCTACTAAAATCTAGTTAACATGGATTGGATGCGCTTGCATAAACTCAACGGTAGTTTGAAGCATGACATTGTATACGTTGGCATAGACGAGAGGACCGATTGGAGGAGAACCATTTTGCCAGCACTTGATAGGAATTTTGAGGACCATGAGATTGCTCTTTGTCGGATCCTATCCACTATAGACGTGAAGAGGTCTTTCTTCTTTCTTCCGAAAAGTTCCAGAAGCCCAAGATATTTCCCTTGTCCCCCTTCTTTCTCTATGCCCAAGTCTCTTTTTACTCTTTCCCGTGTTGTAGAAGGGGTCTTGGATGAGAATGTGATTGTCAACTTTTGGCTATTGATTTTTTGTCCCGAGGCCTTCTCGTAATCTTGTAGTATGTCCTTAAGCGCAAGGCAACTCTCTTTGTTTGTTCTATAAAAGAACATAGTGTCATCGGCAAAGAGAAGATGGTTTACTCGGAGATTCTCCCGTGCGATCCTTAATCCGGTTAGCTTTCCTTTTTCTTGTGCCTCGCCACACAAACCCGATAGCACTTCACTACAAAGAATGAAAATGAAGGGCGAGAGTGGATCCCCTTGACGGATCCCCCGAGAGGGTACCACCTTCCCGTGCACCGACTCGTTTATGAGAAACGAGTATGTCACCGTTGTAACACATTGCATTATCCACTTTATCCATTTACGATGGAACCCCATTCTACTAAAGACCGCTTCAATGAAATCCCATTCGACTCGATCGTAAGCTTTGCTCATGTCCGTTTTCATGACCATTGAACATCTCTTCTTTGCTCCGGATTTCTTGAGAAAGTGTAGTACTTCGTGAGTTATCAAAACATTGTCCGTTATTGCTCCTTCGGGTACAAAAGCAGACTAGTTTTCTGCTATTAATGCTCCCAGCAGTGGCTGCAATCGGTTCGTGAGGATTTTCGAGATGATCTTATAATACACGTTGCACAAGGCTATCGGTCTATACTCTGCCACCGTTGTCAGGCTTTGTATTTTTGGGATAAGACATACATGAGTCTCATTAAGCCTTCGTGGGAAAGTCTGAGTTTGAAAAATATTTTGAATCTCCTCCACAATCTCTTTCCCTACGGCTTCCCAATTTGTGTGAAAGAAGCTTGCGGAGAATCCATCCGGTCCCGACGCTTTATCCGGATTGATTGCGAATGTTGCGCTTTTAATCTCCTCAAGATCGGGTATCCTTATCAAATTTTGGTTCATCTTTTCAGTTATACAAGGTTCATCTCAAGTTTTTGATTTAAAATCTATTTTTTCTATTTATTTTAAAAATTTAAAATTGAAAACCCCTCTTAGATATCCACCAATGCAAGTGCTTTTAGTTTTTAAAACCCATTGTATTATAAGATTATTATTATTATTATTTAAAAATCTTCTAATTTTTCCTCATTAATCATGCTCTAAGAGAGTGTGATTTGTGTTTAATTTTGGAGGAAAACGTGTAACGTCACTTTATATCCTCACAATGTTATTGGTTTATTTTGTTATTGTACGTCGATTGAAGAAACGTTTTAGCATGGTCAATTTATCGGATGAAGAGGAGGACTATGTTTTACATAGAGTTGATGGAATTGGTGATCTCATCCTAAACTATTTCAAAGCTTCATAACATTTTGTGTCACGTATATGTTTTTATTACATTAGTATCACATTGTATACTTATGTTGTAGGCCCTAATCAAAAATTTAGCTCGAGTAGCAAAAATGGTTTAGTTCAACAAATGATTTTAAGATCAGGTGTGCAGAGGCTATTAGACGGTCTGTTGAAAACAAAAAGTTGAAAATTTTACCAAATCGAAAACTCAAATAGTTATACATTTCTGTTAATTTTTAATTCATGCATGGATTACAAAAAGCATTAATTCATCTTCGCCACTTTAATTAATCTTTTTTAGTTTGTTGACTATTTTAGCTCTTTTTTTTTGACGGCTACTCTTTTAGCATAATGACACGATTCCTGCTAACTAAGTTAACATATATAACTTTTACAAAAAAAGGCTAAATTTTCGAGTGTTGGCTAGGCCATTAAATCGCATTTAATTATATATTTGTATTTTTCCTTAAAAGAACGCTTATGTTGGTAACAATACAAAGTTTTGAGAATAATGATGAAATAAAGTTATAATTAGAAGTCTGTCTCTCCAACCACAAAAACCACATATCACCAATAAAAATATTAAATTTTGTGATGATGAGAATTCCACCAACCAAGTGTTAGGGCGTTTCTCTGGAAAGGAGAGTTTTAAGTAAATATCAAAATCAGAGGTCGAAGGCTTTCACATGAGTTTCGTGTGAGCTTGACCAAATTAAAGTATTTGAAAACTTAAATTCAGTCCCTCGTTTTGTTACTTTATCCTTTAATCAATGTGTTTAGGTCTATAAAAACCACATTTTAATCTACAGTTTTCTGTCATCACGTAACAGTTAATCATGACTTTAGCCAATAAATAAAGTTATATGACTAGATTTTAAGTTATATCATACATTATTGCCAAGGGAAAAAAATCTAACATACAGTTTGCCATTTTTGTAGTTGAATTGCAATGATAATTCCATATTGGGAAAAAAAAAGTTAGATTCAGTTGAGATGCTTCTACATAGTATTTTTCCAGCATTTGCGCATTTTAATTTCTATTTTATACAGCTGGAAATAATTGATGATTTATCTATATTTGGTATATCGCGTACCAAAGTTTCGCCAATCAAAAACTGTTATTATCGTATGATTATATGTCATGTTTCATATCTAAATTTGGTTATATAACAAAGAAAAAAATAATGCCACACTAATGGAAATAATGTGCATCAAATTTTATAATATAGCGATATATAACGATAAAACAAATTAATTATAAATACATATTTTTCGACAGCTTAAAAAATCATTACATATTTTTTTTGCTAATGAAAATTGATTATAACAAATACTTTGATAACAGACACAAATCCATGATATTTTTATTTAGTTACAGTTTGTGTAGGAAAATTGATCAGATTAACATTTTTTCTCCTCATCAGTATGTTAACTATATTGGTACTAACTGTTTAGGCGTCCATCATTATTTAAAATATTTTTTTAATATTTATTTTGTAAATAAAGATTAGACCGCGCGTGGGCTGGCCTGCGAAGCCGTGCAAAACATACGAGGCAAGCATGGTCGCTAATTTTTGTACCGAAAAAAAACCCCGTCCGGATTGGACTATTTAGGCACGGACATACCAAATTGACATTCCTGATTATTTTGTACCAAAATATTTTTAGGTAACAAGTGAAAGATTTTGGTAAAATATAAACTCAAAATATCTCAAGTCAGCTATTGGTTCGGACGGCATTAGGAATGAAAATGAATGAGGTAGACCTACATAGACATTACAAATTAAAAGACTTGTTTCGATTGATCCACAGTTTTAAGAAATATCATATATATCACAAAAACAAGAATCGGGTGAGTACTATTGGGAGTGGAAGGTTGTCCTCAATCGATTAAAATTGTTTAACGTAGAAAGTTACTTGTTCTATGATTTATCATATAAGCGGGTTTGAGACAGTAAGCTTTGCTTTGCTTATTGTGTGTTATGAGTGCGATAGACCATACATAGTGCGTTCGTTAAAATGAGTCCGGTGCTTTTGGACTTGTCAACAAAACATGCTAACTCTCTCCATCACTAGCTAGCTTTTTCGTATGCATATTAATGTGAAATTAAAATCAATAAAAAATTTGTATAGACTGCAAAACAAATGTGAGATCATATGTGCTGTATATGCTCATTATGTTACATTTTCATGTGAGGCATAATATACATTAATGCTGATTGTAGTCCAGTTTTCTTTTTTCACGGTCATGTGTTTGTATATTCTTACACAAGAACACCAAGTTTATTCACATCATATCTGAACATGTTTGGATGTGAAATATTCGATAGTTCAATAACAAATATTTGATACTAAACTTAAAAAGAAATAAATGGAACATAAGAAAATATACTTTCACGAAATAAAGGACAGTGTCTTTAGGTGGAGTTGAAAGGTGGATGGAGCTACATTCTAAATAAAGTTAAGGTCCGGTGGGAGAATTATGGTTGTGTACGACTCTACCAATCTTCTTCAGGTTCTTTCAATTTTTCTATATTCACTACGAAAGCAACTCAAATATATTCTCTTTCAAATCTTTTACTACCTTTCGATTTCAAGATCGACATCTCTCCTTACTTCTTTTAAAATAATGTGAAATATTTAGGTTTTGTCCATGCAATCATGCAATATATAAACTGACCATCGTTTCTCAATAACCAATTGAAATTACCCATTTTGATTGTGACGTTATGTACTTTTCTTTTGACAGAACATTCATAAGGTCTCTCAACTCATTCACGATTTGTATGCATTCTAAAAAATTCAACGTAAAAACTTTGAGTTCTGGCCAATAGATATATGTAGCAGGCTTCATCCATTTATAAAACCAACCTTAAATGTTTGTATGCTGAAGTTAGATATTAAAAGACCAAATTAGCAAAATCATGTTTATATAACAGCAGTAACATATTTTAATCATGCAAAAGATGGAAATGAGAGGATTAACAATAAAACTAGGGATGTTAAAAGTGGGTAAAAACCCATAGAGTATCTTAAACCCTTATCAAATATTTGAGTCCATGACCTGTTTTTTTATTTTAAAAGTAAAAAAGGTTTGAAATGGGCGGATACCCTAAATTAAGAGACTCAATAGAGTTTTACCCTATAGGGTTTAGGGTACCCATAGGGTACTCACTAGAATGTGTTATACTTTCTTTTTAAACACAAATCTTATTTTCTTTTATTTTTTAAATGTCATTAATTTTTTCTTTTAAATGTAATTTACTTGAATTTTATACTTGATAATTTTGGCAGAAAGCAGAATTTAAATGTTTTTAAACGTAAACGAACTTCAAGATTTTGACGGGAAAATGAAATCTCGTGGTTTTAACAGGAAAACGAAATTTTGCGGGTTTTGACGAAAAAACGGAATTTCGCAGGTTTTAGGAAGAAAACAAAATTTCGCGGTTTAAACGGAAAAACGGAATTTTGCGGTTTTGGCGGAAAAACGGAATTCCGTGGTTTTGGTGGGAAAACGGAATATGCGGTTTTGGCGGGAAAACGAAATATGCAGTTTTGGCGAGAAAACGAAATTTTGCGGTTTTGACAGGAAAACAGAATTTCGCGGTTTTGGCGGAAAAACAAAATTCCGCAGTTTTAGCGGGAAAAAGAGATTTTGCAGTTTTGGCGGGAAAACGGAATTCCACAGTTTTGGCGGGAAAACGGAATATGCGGTTTTGGCGGGAAAACGGAATTTCGCGGTTTTGACGGGAAAACTGAATTCCGCGATTTTGACGGAAAAACGGAATATGCGGTTTTGGCGGGAAAACGGAATTCAACGGTTTTGGCGGGAAAACGGAATATGCAGTTTTGGCGGGAAAATGAAATTTTGAGGTTTTGGCAGGAAAACGGAATTTCGCGGTTTAAACGGGAAAACAGAATTTTGCGTTTTTTGGCGGGAAAATTGAATTTCGCGGTTTTGGATGGAAAACGGAATTTTGCAGTTTTGACGGGAAAATTTTTTTTTTGCAGTTTTGGCTAGAAAAAAAAGAACTTTGCGGAAAACCTGAATTTCACGGTTTTGGCGGAAAAACCGAATTTCACAAAGTATAATAATTATTTTTTAAAAATGAAAAGCAAATTTAGTAAACATGTTAAAGAGAAGTAAAGCAAATAGGGTACCCATGGATAATCCATAAATCATGGGGTAATTTTAGGGTTACCCTAATGATACCGGGTATTTTTATGACTTTTTTAAATAGTACTTTAATTGGGCGGGTTTTTTTAGGGTTAGGGTAGAGTAGGGTTTTATTACCCATTTTAACATCTCTAAATAAAACCAAACACAAACGAAGTGTTGCCCCAGTGTTAAGAACTTCTCGAGTTAAACAGGAGGTCCTGAGTTCGAGCTGCGTTAGGAGGGGTTGGTTTGCCAAATGCGAGTATTTTACATGGAGGGACTAAAGGCTCACAGGCTTTGAATTTCCTGATCAATAAAAAAAACAATAAAAAGAAACAAGAGGGCACAAGAGAAGAAAGCCAAATCTTTTTTTTTTTTTGACCAAAAGCCAAATCTTTACAACTATAAGTTGTGGGCAAATGTGGATAATATATTGAGTTTTTTGCATTGTTTTGGCAGGACACAATGAGCAAGCACGTGAACATACATTTCAAATTTCAAGGTCACATGTGTAGTGTAATATTGAAGACATCGGTGGAGTATATAACATTGTCAATGATAGAAGATAAAATTTATAAGAAACTATCGTTGGACGAATGTGAAGGTAAAATTGGAATTGAGCTACATCCTGCTGCTGGTTGGATGCAACGAACAAATAACTATTTCAGATGTTGAAGATCTGTTTGTTTACCCAACTTCCATTGATAAAGAGAATCGTAAGTGTCTTTTGTTTGTGGAGGCGGCAAGTAGATCAGAACACGACGGGCAACTGTCGAGAGCGGGAAAAAGTTCTTTTGGTATGAACTACGAAGAGTTGGAGCCAAATGTTGATGTAAGACCTAATGCCATTACTCTCTACATAGGAGGAGATGACCTAGCACAACATAACGAAGTGTTAGAGGCGGAGAATGTTGAGCATGATGTAGAGGCGAATACTGTTGTCGAAACAAATGTGAATATGGCTGATTATTATGTTGAGGAGCCACCTTTCGAAGAATCTAGTCAGTTTACAGAGACAGAAGCATGGGAAGACGAATAGGGTATGAGTAAGCTTGAAGAATTTGCTAGTAAGACAGTAGTTCAAGAGTTGGTGGATAGAGCTGCATTTCAGAAATGCTTTAGTTATACCATTAAAAATCGGACACCTCGAGATGGGTGGTACAATGTTCTCGGTCAAACTGTCAATGGGGTTTACGAGCTGCACGTATTGGAAAGACAGAAATTTTCTCGATTAGAACGTACACGAATATGCATACATGCTTTCAGGCTAGTCAAAGTACGAACAACGACAAAAGGAGAGGCTCGACACAATTAGTTGCCTCTCTTTTGAAGGAGGAATATCCTGGAGAAATGGAAACTCCAACTCTGAAAGTGATCATGGATCTTGTGAAGAGAAGACTTGGCGTGGATGTATCATGCTCGACAACGTTGAGAGGGAAAAATCAGGCTATTAGTGATTTGCGTGGTAGTCGAGAAGAGAGTTACAAGATGTTATATAGCTATTTGTACATGTTTGAGTATGTCAATCCGAGGACAAAGACAAGTGTTAAATTGGATGAGGAAGGAAAATTCAAGTATTTCTTCATAGCTTTGGGAGCTTGCATTAAAGAATTTCAATTCATGAGGAAAGTGATAGTTGTGGATGCCACATTTCTGGAGAGCGAATATGGTGGTGTGAGTTTTCGCCACAACTCAGGATCCCAATTGTCACCATTTTTCCATTGCCTTTGGTGTGCTCGATGGTGAGACTAATGCTAGTTGAACTTGGTTTTTCGAGATGTTGAAAAGTGTTGTACTAGACTCATCTGAATCGGTTTTTATGAGTGAAAAAATATAAGCCTCGTCGGTGCTATAGCTAATGTGTTCCACATGCTCACTATGGTCACTGTTTATTGCATCTGTCCCAAAATGTGAAAGGGCATGCTTCTAACGTAAACAAAGACGTGGTCACATGGAGATTCATGGAGTTGAGTAGGCAGTACACGGTGGTCGGGTTCAACTCGGCTTACGAGTCTTTCAAAATAAGATATCCTTCAGTGGTGAAGTATGTGGAGGAAAGTACTTAGAAAGAAAAATGGGCAAGGTGTTTTTTTTTTCAGGTGTCAGATACAATTTGGACACTAGCAACGACGTTGAATCTTTGAACAATGCGTTTAAGAAGGAAAGGAAGTACTCCTTAATACAACTGATGGATGCAATTGTCAAAAAGTTTTTTCAGTGGTTTAATGAACATCGGAAGGATGCAAGATCTAGAACGCCTGAAAACAATCTGGTTCCTTTCATGGAGAACTACTTGCACAATACATGGATTGAAGCTGAGAGATTACCTGTGCGGGAGCTAAACACTTACGAGCTTGAGTACGAGATCACCGATACTAATGGAAAGAATTATTTGGTGAAATTGGAAGCAAAAAGATATAGTTGCAAGGTATATGATTTTGAGAAGTATCCTTGTGTGCACGCACTTTCCGCGTTCATATATTTCAAAAAGAATAATGAAGGCGTTGAGGGTCATGGTAGTGATGTCCGTATAGAATTGCATGAGATGTGCATGCCATATTACTGGATGAACATGTGGGAAATGACTTACAGCATGACAATTTATTTAGTGTCAGACAAGTCTCAATGGAATGTACTGGGTCAAATCAAACGACTGCAGATCATACCCAAGAATCGCCCAAGAGGATGGGAAGAAAAAAGGCTAAGAACGGCGGGCAAGGCAATCATATGATTTTTATTGGTTGTTATTTAAGATGTGTAGAAATGAAACTGCGTAAAACTAGGTTATTTGTGGTGTAAAACTACCTTTCTGATTTTTCTAAACAAATATTGACTTCATTTCTATTACTATTGTGTACAACAATCATAATTATACCTCTAAACAATGAACTCAACTGTAAAATTAAAGAAACAAAACAAAGTTTAAGTGGTAACACTAAAGGAAAACTAGTTCTTATTTTTGGTGTTTTTTCAAATTAAATTAGTATTACATACACTAAAACTTTGTTATCATAGGTTTACATTTTATTTTATTGCTTTAACATATAATTCTAAAAAATATTCGTGGTTACTATAACATATGTTACAAAAAGCGTTATTCTCCGATATATTACCTTGTAATTTCATGAACACTTCTTAGGTGAAAACCAACTTACAAAGGGAGACTCAAAAAAATCTTGAATTCAAACATAGTGTTGCATAAAAATATCAGTATGTGTTAAAGTACAATTAACATAAGTAAAACTATTAAAAAAAACTTAAAGGTTAGGTAATACTAATTAAAAAAGAAAGAAAAACACCAAAAGTATAACTATGAGGAACTTTCGTAACACTAGTATCCTATGTATAACTATGAGAAATTTTGTTGGAGGGAATGTGAAATATTTTTGGCGTCGTAACCTGTCAAAACACAAACTTTTTCACTTTTCTTTGCCTTTATTACACGAGATTCTCTCGAGACCTCAATTATATCTCTTTCAGTCTCATTCTCATCATTCTCACTCATCTTTCTATCTCTCTCTCCTTTCACTCTTACTCTCATCAATTTTCTCTCTCTATCTCCCTCTCTCTCATAACATCATGGAGGGGATGCATAAGTCGGGCAATTACTAGGATCCATCCGAGGAGGAAAAGCACAAGAAGAAGATGATGGACTACTAGAACATGACTGAGTTCATTGCTGATGCCCAAAATGGGACTCCGAGCAGTTGCCCATGTGGGGGGACGAATCATCCACGAAGTCTCACATAAACCAAAGTACCCAGGAGATTTTGATACTTTTCATGGGAGGAGATACTTCACGTGCAAGAGCTTTAATGTAATTTCGATTTTCATTGCATACGACAAAGTATAACTGGTGAAAGTAGGTAGAACTACTTGATAAGGTTGAAACTTTGTGAACTTGATTTTCTTTTCGGAACGATGGCCTCCACTTTCATCAACCATGGGTTTTCGGTTTCGAGGAAGAGGTTGAGAAATTAAAGAAGCATATGGATGAGATGGTTCAAGAGTTGACAAAGCTTAAGGAGCATTTGAGGAGGACATGACTTTGTTTATTTAGTAACGAATCAGTTTATTTCAGTTTATGTTTTGTTTATTTCAATTTATGACATTGTTTATTTCAGTTTATGTTTATGGTTTGTTAAGACTCTAATATAATATAATCTAATCTAGCATAGACATTGACCTCCATTGAAGTTCACCAAATTTAGAAGTAAATAGCCCAGTTTAAGTTGTGCACAACATCAACAAAACAGAAAACAATTAATTAAGTTCCCAACAACAACCAACAAAATAAAAAAGTTCCCATAACCACGACTTTCAAGTTTTTATTCGCTTCATTTATTCTTCTTTTTTCCTTTCCAAGCTTCATTGACAAACGCCTCAATTGGTGCCAACCTTTACTCCAATTTTTCAACCTTCTTCTCCACTCTGTTTAGTTGCTCCCCTATCTTCTTAAGGATTTTCATAAGATCTCCCAGATTAGTGGAAATGGAGCCTTCAGTGGGAGGCTGAGCTGCTTGTTCTGCCTCTTCTGTCTTTTCTTCTCGGGAGACAACATCTTCTTGGTACATGTCTTCAAAAAAGACCTTTAACCCTTCTCTGAGACACTTAACCCAACTGTTGACAACAAGACATGTTTCATCAACATCGTCACCCTCTTCCGTGATTTCAAGCAGGAGAGCTTCTTCTTCATCCGTTTTGGTGGGCAGGATGCTTTCAATGTCCTGTGAATGTCAAACTATAATGTTATAGAAAATTTCCTCAAATTCATCGAATAGTTATAACCAATATTTACCTTAGTTATGTCCAGTTCCTCATATATTCTTGAAATAGTTCATTTCACTTGGTTTGAATTTTGACTTGCACATCCTTGGACAGTTGACATCAGCGTTTCCAACAGGTTATCTGAACTTAATTCTCAATTGCAGAATTGCCTCAAAAGCAAGAAGCTACAAAACCCACGTTTTCTTAAGTGATCAACAATAAACAATAATAACAATGTCGTAATGCTCTTTTACTTACCTCCAGTTGAATTCAGAAACTTGGAAGAGGCCATAAAACTTTCTCCTTCACCTGACCTTTAAAATGATTCAGGATGTGAGAGACCTCCTTCAACATGTAATCGTAGGAGTATCTCCTCCACGGAAAGGTCTTGCAGAACTCAAAATCAGTCACTGCTATTTGGAAAAAATCCAAAACATTATTTGCACCATCTCCACTCTTGGTTTGCGCGCAAACCACACTTGCTAAGAAGTACAAGACCACAATCTTCAACCTGTTTATATGGGGTCCCATTCCCTCTAGCTTTGCTTTCACATCCTCCGACCTTGTTGTACCCTTAGGCCATACCGGATGGGAATGTCATTGACGATGAACCACACTTCTTTTCGCTTGGAGATTTCGGCAGTCCGCAGAAACAACAACCATATCCCCTAAACCTTGTGGTTTTTTTTATCTATTTTCATGTGAAACAAGTGTTTGAATTGAGGATGCTCCTCAAACCACATTCTCTCCGACAGAATGAGCTTTGTGTTCAGGCTCGCAAGAGTGTCAATAGCTTCTGCTATGAAAAACCTTGTCCCCAGCTTTATTTGTTTCTTTTACTCCGTTGGCAAGAAGTACATTCGAGCTGGTTTGATTGCCATAAAATCCTCTTGCAAGTTAGATACAGTTCTACCCCAGTTATATAATACATCAACACTCCAATACAGTTCTACCCCATGTAACATACAGTTCTACCCTAGCTATTAGAATTTCCTCACAACTTCTACCCTAGTATTACGCATACTTTACTCAATATTCCCTACCACTACCCACTTTTTCCTCCCAAAACATAATGTAACTGGCATCAAAATCTACGAATCAAAATCAATTGCTAATTAGTTACCTGGAAGTGCTCTGGATTGGTACTAGGAGCTATTGCAAACCGATCCCTCTCTTCCTCTCCTTCAGATTCACTTTCTCCACCATATATTGCTTCTTCTTCTTCATTGTTTGCATCTTTCTCTTCATCCTCATCATTTACTGCTTCCTCTCCATTGTTTGCATCCTTTTTTTCACCATCACCATCTGCTGGTTTCTCTTCATTGTTTGTGTCAAGAAATTCTTCATCCTTGTCTTCATCCTTGTCCTTGTTTGCATCCTTGTCTCCGCCGTCAGTTGAGGCCGCCTCCTCACCTTCATTTGTACATCATCGTTTATCGGCGCCGCAACCTCCACCGCAGCCTCCACGAGCACGTTTATCGGTGCCGCCGATGACTCATCTCTCCTCGATTTCTTAGCTCCATCGACCGGATTCGATGCCTCCATCTTCTTTGTCGGCTCTACAATCTTCACAGAAGCAGCAGTCTTCGCCGACTTCGTCTTCTTCAACTTCTTCTCCTCTTCTTTCGTCGGATTCGCCTTCTTCTTTCCGACTTCCTCTTTCACGATTACCTTCTCCATTTCTTCCTTCTCCTTCTTCTAGCTCCACCTCGTTTCCACCATTTTTACGGATTTGATAAGCAAGCTTTCTCGATAAATCAATTCTTAGTTTCCCTCGTTTCACTTCGAAGAAGAGACGATTTCTCGGGTTCACAGCGACAATTTTAAATTCAAATTCGATTTAAGGGTTTGATTTTTTAGGAATTATTTTGTTTTAATTTCTCTTCTCAAAAATATAAATAAATCGGGTTGGATCAAATATCTCGGGTCGGGTGGATAAAACCCTGATACAAATTGTAATTTCTACAACTTCGTTTGGGTTTTAGGTAATTCACTCCATTCGAATTAAAAATTAATGTTTAACAATTCTATTCTTTTTGAGGGGCTTTTAATATTAGATGTTAAGAGATAAGGGCAATAGAGACGATTCCTCGAAGATAAAGAAGACTAAGATTGATTCTTACTCTTCTTTCTTTTCCGATCTCTCTTTCTATTTGCAATATCGATCTGGGGTTCATAGCTCTGCGTGATTTTCCCCCTCTTTGATTCATTTTCATCTTCTTCATATTTGTTTCTTCACCGCACTCGTTTCTGGTGGTAGCTGCTACAATTGGATGAATCGATGAATTTCTGTGATCCCTAACAACTAAACGGAGCCAAAGTTTGGATTTTTTAACCAAGATCCGTAAAGGTTACACCTTTTGTTGAAGGGTAAGTGTAGAGATCTATGTGTTTCTGAGTAAATATCTTCAGATCCATGTCTTTACATACATATATATGTTTATAGATATTAGATTTTACAGATCCCTTAAAACTATCTCGATTGCAGGCATTACAAGGGTTTAATTAACTTGTCTTTGATGTGAAGAAGAGAAGAAAAAGAAATGATTTCAAAGAGAGATTGTTTGAAGATTGTGCACATTTTTCGTTAATGGAGAAGATGGCGTCGAAGAGCCCCAAATCTCATCTGAGAAGGAAAAGCTTGAGCTGGTCAGGCTCTTGGCTCAACCATCCGACGACGTCTTTCGAGCAAGTTGTCTTCAATGTTATTCAGGCTCAGTTGCCAAGATCCAGGTCCAACTCCCCAACTCCTGATCATGATTTATCCTCTGGTTATTAATCTAACACTCTTAGATCCTCCATAAGCTTCCTCACAGCAACGACATGTCTCTCGTATGCAAACGGTGGTTGAGTCTCCATGGACAACGTCTACGGATTATCAAGGTTTTCGATTAGGATATTCTCTTCTCCGTAAATCTTGTCTCGAGGTTCCCTAACCTCACCAATGTTGATTTAGCCAATGCTTGTATGAATCCACAACGAAAATCCCTTATTTTTCTACGTCACAAGTGGATTTGAATTTGTATCTCTTCAGTTTGGTCAAATTAGGAATTTGTTGAGGAGAATGTATTGCGCAGTGAAATGGTTGATAGAGGGCTTAAAGCATTAGGCAGTGAGAGTTGTGATTTACTCAAATCTGTTGTGATCAATGCTATGGAAATGGGATTATTGAGAAATACTGAATACAATTCGGATTTGCACGAGTGTAATGGCAATCTCTTGCGAGGCTTCGCAACGTGTGAGAATCTGAGAACCTTAAGACTGGCAAGACATCATTGGGATCAATTCTCCTTCTTTTGACGAACTCAAGTGTGGCTGAGGTTTTGATCCAAAACCGTAATAACTTAGATTTATGAGATCATCTCTTTCCTTCACTGTTTCCATACTTCGACTAGGTTTCCTTAGTTGGATTTCACTGTTTCGTTACGATTTCTATAATGGCATCTCATTTCATATTAGATATGTAGTTTCCACTTAGTGCATATGGTTTCCATATATGGATTTTGTAGTTTGCATTATGTTTCCTTAATCTTCGTAGATTTCATTGATTGCATTATGTTTCCGATTCCATTGTTAGATTTTGCAGAGATTTCATTTAGGTTGTCATTATCGATTTCTCATTATGTTTATGTATTCACTATACTCTTTCAGGTTGCTCCTGCTGCCACTAGCATCTTTGAGCAGCGTTGGGTATAGGGGTGGGCGTTCGGTTCTTTGGATCGGGTTCGGGTCGGTTCTTTCGGTTCCTAAATTTTGGTACCCATTTAGAAACCGAAGAAATTTCGGTTCGGTTCGGTTCTCGTCGGGTTCGGATCGGTTCCGATTCTTGAAACTAGAACCGCAAAAGAACCGAATTTTTTTCGGTTCCAAATCGGGGTCAGGTATTTTCGGGTCTTTCGGGTATTTTTGGGTTTTTTGTGTATTTTGAGAAAATTTTAATTTTTTTTGGAGGTATTTTTCATGTATTTCGGGTACTTATGAGTTTTTCGGGTACTTTCGAGTCTTTTTGGATATCTTCGGGTACTAATTTTTCGGGTATTTTTGTATATTTCGGGTATTTTTGGTTATCCGATCTAAAAAATCCCAAAATATCCGAAATATCTTAGGGTACTAAGTTATATTTCGGGTATCCGAAAAATTTCGGTTCAGTTCGGTTCGGTTTCGGTTCTTTCGGTTCTTAAAAATTGATACCCACTCGGGTATTTATCAAATTTCGGTTCAGTTCCGGTTCTGAATTTTTCGGTTGTTTCGGGTCGGTTCTTCGGGTCCGGGTAATATGTCCAGTCCTAGTTGGGTAGCTCAAAGGCTTGAATTGGTAAATTTTTACCTTTTTTCTTATTCTTTGGAGTAGATACCAACTCTTCTCTTTTTGTTTTTAGGGTGACTCCGAGTCTGTCAGACTCTTTACCAGGGCGAAGATGAGGATTTTACAAAAATGAAAAAAGAACAAGCTCGTCAGCAACATGATATGATTTCCAACAAGGGGAAGTATCTCTCTCGGATTTCCAGAAACGGGAAGTATCTCTCTTCCAGAAATGGGAACAACATAATCCGACTTCTTCCAAATAATCTTTCTTTGACAAGACATTTGTAGTACAAGTATTTGAATGCTCACGTAATATTGCTATGTTTTTGAGTTTTAGTTTTTGTTTCAAATTACGACACACATTTCAATGCAAATTTTTCCCTTGGATTGTTTGATATCTTTGGAAGAACCGGGATAGCTTAGCTTTTGAAGGGAAACAATTCTCACCATTAGAAACTATGGCTAAGATATGAGAAGAGATTGATATGTGGTTTTTCGCTCAGGCTGTACATGATAAATTAGAAGAGCAAAGTAGTCATAATGTATCCATAAACAAAAACCGTTGGCTTCCTCCTCAACTACCATGGTTAAAACTTAAAATGCAATGTGGGCACTTGTTGGTCAAATAAAAAAAGCCTGGAAGGTCCAGCTTGGATTGTGTGGAATTATAGAGGAGATGTTGTGTTACATGCTAGAAGATCCTTTACGAGTATCTCTTCTTTGTTGGTATAGTTCCTTGACCAATGGGTCGTGTAAATGACTTATAAAATTGCATTTTTAAACTTTCAAATTAAAACTATCTAGCACTTTAAATCTTGAAACTTTTTGACTAACACTTCAAACATTCAAACTATGAACATTAACACATCAAACTAGCATTTTATTTACATTTTGTCAAGAAAGTTAATGGAACTTGTGATCATCCGTTACATAGTGATGATTGGGCCTAAAATTTATTTATTTTTAATTATTTTTACAATTAAAATGAATGAAAAAGAAACAAAAGTTCATTAAAAATATGTGAAAAAACAAAAATTCTTCTTCTCCCTTTGGTTCGTCTTTGTCTTGCAAGCTCTGGTTGTGTGTAGATCATTTTTGAAAAGTGATAACCTTAAAATTATTGCTTTATAAATAAAATAGATATATGGAACTTGCACAAACGATGCACGTGAACTCCCGCCCCCAGCAATTTTCCTTCGGACCGTAATCTTCCGCCGTCGTTGTGATTTTTGAACCATCACCACGACCATCAATGCAAATTTACCAGAAAAAGCGTCGATAAAAAGTTATCATCAAGATATTCCATATTTATTTTCAGTAGGATTGTAGAGATGAAGAGAGAAAGAGAAGGAAAAAGAAGACGAACGAAAAAAGATCTTGTCATAGATTTTTTAATTTTTTTAATAACTGATAAAATAATATAACATAATTTATTTTATTTAAAAGTTAAATTTAAGCTATGTCATCACTACTTAACGGAGGATCAACAGTTCCGTTAACATTCATGACGAAATGTTAATATTTATAGTTTGAATGTTTAAATTGCTAGTCTATGACATTCCGCTTATATGGAACCTAGTTTGGAGCTACAATGAGACAAAATTTGCAGAAAGATTAGACATAATTTGCTGTCATGACTCTGTTGTTTATGCAGATGTAATGAAGACCAAGCCACAATCATGGTGCAGAGCCTTCTACAAGATAAGAAATTATTGTTAAGATGTAAATAATAATATCACTGAGTCTTACAACAGGACAGTGAACAGAGCTAGAGAGAAACCATTGATTCCTATGCTAGAGACCGTAAGAAAATTGGCCATGGCCAAAGTTGCTAAAAATTACCTATCTCTCATGATCACAAAGGTATATCTTCTCTATAAAGGTTTCACTGAGTCTTAAAAATTGTATTGTCTTTGAGGTAATTGTGTAATTGTTTCCACAGGGTTGTGTACTCTATATGCCATAGACTATTTGACTGAGGAATATGAGGATGCTAAGGAGTGTAAAGTGATCAAAAGCACAAACAATATGTACGAAGCAACTTTGAGAGGATGTTCATACAGAGTAAGTTTAGAGAACATGACTTTTTCATGCAGAAAATGGGATATTTTTGAAATACCATGTGCTCATGGATATGGTGTGATCATCACAAAAAAGCTACTAGCTGAAGAGTATGTATGTCATTGGTTCCGCACTGCTATGTAGAGAAGAAACTACACTGAAGGTATTACTCCTCAAAGAGGGTCCAGGTTTTGGCCTGCTTCAGGTGGTTCAAACATTTATATGCCTCCAGTACCTGCTCAACCTGAAAAAAAAAAGAAGATAACTAAAGCAGACAAGAAGAGGAAGAGAGGTCAGAATGAGTCCCCTACCAAGCAAAACCAAAAGATAAGAAGAGGGTGATGCATTGTGGAGTATGTAGTTCAACAGAGCACAATTGCAGGTTTCATAAGAACAACAAGTCAGCCCCAAAGGTTAGTGTTCCTACAAGCCTCTGTGTTTACAACTTTTCCTTTTTTCTTTGTATGTGTTCACTAAAACACAAGTATGTTTTGTAGGCTCAAGCAGGATGCTCTCAACCTACACAATGAAAGAGAAGACTGTGAAGTGGATGATGTTTTAGTATTTTGATGTTTAATCTTGTAGGTTGGCTTTGAATTTGAAGTAATGTTGTTTGGATGGATGTTTATATGGTGTTAGTTCTCTGTTTTTGTTATGTTATCACTTTGCTCAGATTTGTGGTTAACTAAGGAAACATTGTTATGGTTCTTAAGTTCATATAATTAGCATGATGAATCTAGGAAGAAACATATTCAAATACATCAAAACTTCATGTCTTACAAAGTTAACAAGATAAACATATTCATATACATCAAGGCACCATTAGTTTTGAAACATAGCAATACATCAACCCATTAGCTTCCTCATCCTGACCACGATCATGCATCCAATAACCCCAAGAATCATCATATTCTTCACACTTGTATTTGCTTCAGGCAATGCTTCTTCAAACCTTTCACCTATCTGCTTTTCTACTTGCATTTAAATTTTCTCAATCACTATCTTTTCAAACTCCATTCTCTCTGATCTCATATCTTTCAACTGCTGCTCCAATGCAACATTTTTAAACTGCAAAGTTTGAATCTCTTCTAACATAGCCTCATCCACTCATTTAAAAATATGATTGTCATTCCTCAACTACAAAAACAGTTACAGAGAATCAAAATTATAACAATCATAGACAATTCAGTTGAGTTTTGTGATTATCTTATTCGCTACAACAAAGGAACATAATAATATCTCTGGAATGAATTCGGCTCAGATTTTAAAATTAGCCTCATGACTTGTTCGTCACACCAACATTTCTTTGGCACACCATTTATTCTTTCTCGTAGACGGCTACTTGATGAGCAGCTCGATGCTCCAGATTCGTGACTTATGGTTGTTAAAGAACTCGGTTTCGAGATTTTGATTTTTTTTAGGGTTCTTGAGTGTTTCAATTGGGGATTTTTTTTTCTTTCATGTTTGGCAACAAGACAGAATGCCGTTTTCGAAACTGGATCGGGTTTTCGATCACTCTGGTTTTCCTTATTCCAGTTTTGATTCACTGTCCTTCGGTATGTGTCAGTAAGCTGTTTAAACCCGTCTCAACCAAGCTTCGTGGATAATTGGGTTTCGAACCATAAAATAAAATTGTAGGGAAATAGAAATTTAAATTTGACATTATGGGAAATTAGCTTCGGATCAAAGTTTTATAGGGAATTTGTGGGGAAATGACTCGTTTTCTTTTTTTTTTTTTGTTCTTATAACGTTTTACTTATAATCTTTTAAAAGTTAGAGAATCTTGTCTCTCCATTATAAATTTTTGCAAACTCAATACTCACTAAAACCGCAATAACAAATCATAACCATGTAAAAAGATAGCAATAAGAGAAAGAACAAAACCGAGCAAGCCAATTCCGTACAAGAACAAACTTCACGATAACTCTGGGAAACCTGTCAAAGACTTCCAAATTCCGACAAGAAAAAGTCTCCCTGAGGCTAATTATTCAATAACAAGAAGAAAAGCATCTCATACGCAGAGACAAAAGTGTGTATGATTTTATGTAATGACGGTTGGAGTTGATCGGCCAGTGAACTCCTCCATCTTGGACAGCTTCAGAGCCAAGTCAACCTGTGAATCAAACATCACCAACAATCCCGCGTTCGATGAGAGCATTACCCTTTTGGTATTAGTTAAAGTAATCTATAGATTTAATGGTATTAATATCTGACCAGAGGAGACAGAGCTTCCTGGGAATCTCGTCCAGTTTTTGAAGCGTCCTTCTCGTACTGTTCAATGTAGAGCCGGATGGTTGCTCCTTCCGAGCCCGTTCCAGAGAGACGGAAAACCTTCAGATGGTTAAAAGATAGTGCAAGATGGGATCCAATTAGTTTTGATTGCTAAACATAAAATGCTACACAATGTCCAGATGTTTTGATGGTCTTGAATAATTAGTTTGTGATTCTACACCTCGACAGAGCGAGACGCTGATGTTTGCAGTAAATCTATGGCCTATGAAATTTCTATCTTTTAGTTTATGCCATTGTGTTCTTGTTTATATGCTTAATGGCTCAAAACCAAAGAAAAAGATGGACTTACAAGTCTCGATCCATCCTCAAACAAGTAACGGATTCCCTGATGCTTCGAGATGGAGCCATCGACGGGATCTTTGTACTCGAATTCATCGGCACTCAAGACATTTGCCACGTCCGTACGAATTCCTTTCACAATCCTGGATACAATCAAGAGAGGAAGAGGTTAAAATATAGTGTAGCAAACTGATTAATAAGTGTTCAAGCAACGAAGGAACGGATATTCAGAGATGTGGAAGTGTGTTTACTTGTTGACTTCAGGAATTGAAGATTGCAATTTGACCAAATGCTCCATGAGTTCTTTAGCTTTACCTGCGTCTACATTCTATGGAGACAAACTTTAAGATACCACTAAGGTCTTAAGTGTACAGTTTGTTCAGCAAATTCTGGTATATCACAATGACTAAACTTAGCAACTTTTACCTCATAGTCGTAACGAGTGTAATAGTGACGGCCATACGTAGCCCAGTGCTGACGGACAATGTCTTCAACCGTCACCAGTTTAGTGTTACCATCAAGATTTTCCGTGTTCCTGTGAGCAAGTATGGACAACCACGCAAGAACTGCCCAAATCCCGTCTTTCTCACGGATATGATCCGAACCTGTGAAAGATCTTTCTTCAGAACTATACAGGTTACATTAAAGCTATTAACATATGTATCAGTGTGGAAATAGAACATAACCAGTTCCAAAGCTCTCTTCCCCACAAACAGAACACATCCCAGCATCCATCAGATTACCAAAAAACTTCCAACCTGTTGGAACCTGATATGGGCTTTTGTTAGAACTTAGAAATGTGAAGTAATTTACGGAGTTGAGAGGAAAAGATGGATGGAAATTGAACTATTATGTACCTCAAAGAATTTCAAATTCAAGCTTTTCGCAACGACATCAAGAGCAGCTGAGGTCGGCATGCTCCTAAGTTAAGAAATGGAAGTTAAAGTTAAGCCGAAAAGATATATTTAAAAAGTTGTATATAGAGAATTCTGCTAGAAATAACGAAGAGCCAAAGTGCATAGTACCTTGCAACACCTTTCAAACCAGACCTGAAGTATGGTATGGCCCCAATAGCATTTGCAGCAATTATGGCAACGGAATCTGAAGGGGTTACAAAGAACCTACACGTAAAGAAAAATATGAAGTTTAATAGTACTGGGCATGCTTGTTCCATGTATGTATCTCACTTTAAAGAACATTAGGAAGCTACCTTTTACCAAGGATCATGTTACGGTCTGCATCACCATCAGCAGCTGCGCCAAACTCTGGAGGTTCAACTCCAGTGTCGGATTTACCTAATCCCATCCGAGCCACAAGCTCCTTAGCATATGTCAGATTGGGATCCGGATGCCCTCCTCCAAAGTCCTCCTACAAAATGTTGTGTTGTGGTAAATAGTGAGAGTGGATGGTATTTGTTATTTACGGAATAATATTCCTTGGTTAGACAATAATAAGACCTTAGGTGTGCAGTTCAATAACGAGCTTTCTTGCGCACCGAGTTCTTCGACAAAGATACGATGTGCATAGGCTCCGGCAACTCCATGCAATGCATCATAGCTTCAGAGAACAGAGTAAAATACAACATTCAGGCAATGGAACATAAATTTCAAGACAACGCAAAAAGGAGAGGTTCAGGAACTAATGCAAGCTACATACCAGAATGTAAATTTTTGAGATGAAAGCAATTTCCGGATCGACTCAAAGTCGAAGATTGACCTAGAAGGAACGAGATTTAGAAGGATCATGGAAATGGCAAAAATACTATAGAAGGAGCAGATTCTGGAATCATGCTCTTAAATTAGGGAGGACTCACTTCATTAGTTTAACGTAGTCATCTGCGGAATCAAAAACTTCAACATCAAACTTTCCTTCAGGTCCTTCAAAATTGGTTACACCAATGGCAGATATGTCAACCTGTTGCAATTGGTAAGACATCAGATCAACTATAATTCAATAAAAAACAGTTGAAGTAAAATATGTCGTCAAATAAGAGGATTCTTCAGAATGTTAGATACATTGGGTAGATCTTCTGCTATTGGGTACTCCTTGATTGTCTTCGTGTTCTCGTAAATCTTATCAGTGATTGATTCAGGAGCAGGTCCTCCGTTTTCCATATTGTATTTGATTCCAAAATCCTATATAAGATTCAAGAGCAGGTCCTCTTATCTAGTTAGACATATAATTCAGTAATACGAAACAATTGATAGATACAAAACCATCAGCCCAACAAAAAGGGGCAAAGCGCAATAGAAAAAGAACGAGAACAGATCGGACCTCAGTAGGACCACCAGGATTGTGACTTGCTGTTAAGATAAATGCTCCGGTTGCCTTTGATCCCTGTAACCAGTATTGAGGTAAGTCTCTCATTATCGTAATTACAGTTTGCACTCGTGTACGAACATAGTAAAAGAACAAACAAAAACAAATCCAAATATTAATCCAACTATGAGCATAGAGAAAGAGTTCTCACATCAGCCCCTCTTCTCTCACGAATTACAGCCGATACAGCAGGAGTTGATAACAGAGTGTTTTTACCAACCCACACACGTCGTACACCGTTAGCTGCTGCCATCTTAATTATAATCTGTCGACATATGAAATAAATTTTTATGAGAAGCTGGAAAGCATCATCATCTGAAATAGAAGGAACCGAATTTGTAACGGGAGGAGGTCAAACAAACTTAGCCAAAGAAACTTGCACGCAATTTAAGAGATTATCCTTCAAAATAAACAAAACCACTGAGTTCTAAAATCTATAGCTGAGTTCTAAAATCTATAGCAAGCCTTCCTAAATAAGTTTATACCATACCCTTTTGTTAATAAATTTGATAAAGGCTCAGTTGCTAATGTAATGACATAACACAAGAGTTCCCTCAAAAATATTCTAAATACATGAGCATTGATTCATAATTATATGCTATACATTGATTACTTTCAGCCAGATCCAGATTCAGAAGACAAGGAATCATATTGGTTTTACCTGAACAGCATCCTTTGAGTAATAACGACCATCACCTGAGACCACGAGTGTGGCACCTGCAGAGATGAACAAAAATACTCATGTATTTGGAACAAGTATGCATCTATCTGCTTAAGGAGGTGTAAAATCGTAACAGGCATCCACTTAAACAGCAACAAAGATGAGCAAGACGAATCCCACCTTTGACTTTCTCGGGTGTAAGCGCATTGAATGTTGCTTGGACAAAATTCTCTAGGTAATTGGGTTGCTTGAACACTTTCACCTACACAGTTAGACAAACCGTAATCACCAAAAGATGCTAATTTGATATCTGAAGAGAGTAGGCAGAACAGTCGACACCAGAACATATTTGAAACAGAACCGACATGGCTGAACAGTGAGTATCAATAAATCGTTCTTCACACTCATATATAATTTGCTCATCCATCCAAAGATCATTTAAACAACCAGAAAATAAATTGATAAATAGAAGATCTGAGAATAGCAACTAGGATCTTCCTTAGTTTCAAGAGATATTGGAGTATGATTGACAACAAATCCAATAGATATAGTCTCAATTTTGCCAAATCAACTCGAGTACGTAGTGTCAAGCCCTGTGTATATACTGATATCATGTTGCATAGCAAAGATACTAACGTGATCTAGAAGTTGATTCAAATAAATCATTTACCATTAGAAAAACAAAAATCCGATTAAAAGACGAAAATGGGGAGAAGATTTAAGCAATTTCGTAAATCATTCGCCAATATGCTGCATAATCACATGAATCAATGCATAGGACGCGAACAGATGGCTAATCTCACTACAAAAAATCAAGTCACAGATTGAATCCAGATCGATTCAATACGATTCATGAAGAAGAAAGATTTCGATCGAACGAACCTTCTTACGGAGACCAGAAGTTCCCGGTTTCTGGCCATCGATAGGTGATGTTGAAACGAGAGAAACTTTGAAAGCCATATCCGTCTTGAGGAAGAAGAAGGAGAAACAATCTCAGAATTGAGAGAGAGTGATGTTTAAGAGAGAGAGAGAGAGAACATTCGTCGCAAGGAAGTTTGCTTAAGCTAAACGAGACCGCGACACGTGTGGCTCGTCGCGTTTTGACCTTGGGCCAAGGGAGTGAAGTAGAACGTTTCTCTCGTTTTTTCACTTTTTACAGCGGGCAGTAGGAATATCTCAGCCGTTGAATTGTTTTAACCTGACATGCATTTAACTTTTTGCTTGCGTAACAATAATCGTGTGGATCCGCAGAATATACTGATATGACGTGCTACGTAATCCGATTATTTTAATGTAATTAATTAGTATATGTTTCCCCTTTTCGTATATTCTATCCACGTGACAATCATACTATGTAATATATAATCATGTACCAAAAAAGAAAAAAAAAGTCATACTCTGCAGAAAACTATGGTTGAATTTGATATATCTTTTTCAATAAGCAATTCTTTTTTTCAAGGTTTACATTTATATTTTCATCTTCTATTTATTTTTTTAAATTGTCCGATAAAACAACCAAAACTCAAACATCAGAAGAAACAAAATTTATGCCTCTCTTATAATGGCCGTGTGGTTCTCCCTGCCCATGCTTCTCGGGTTTGGACCTGCGGGTTTTAGACCCATATTAACACCCCTACACAACTTCAACACACCATTTGTTTTTTTGTTAAAGCGCACACACACACCACACCATTTGTTTCTTCCTTCCATCAGCCTTACGCACGGTAGCTCGATCCCTCCATGCGAAGCAAAGGCTTGGGTCGATCTTAAAACTTCCTCATACATTTAAGATTTAGTTTCCCATAAAACAAGCGTAGATCGTTGAAATCAGAGGTAAATTATGTTACTGAGATGTAAACCGTGACAAAACGACTAATTTAAAGTTTTTAGAAATAAGCCGGTATAGGTACAACTATATATGTGAATAAGTACGTTAAGTAAATACTTTTTATTAGGGATAAATCAATTTAAAGTAGTAACATGTCTTGTGATATAATTAAAAAAGTCTTCTATTATATTTGATTTAACTAAAGAGTGTAAATTAAAATAAATAAATAAAAGATAAATTATGTTTAAAATCCTATTTAGCAATGCAAACGATACCTAGACATTTTCAAAATATCTCCACGAAGTATCTGGTTCGATAACATTTCAAGTTCGGGGACGAGTACTTAATTAAAATACCCATACTACTTAATTGAAGTACCCATACTACATATAATACCGAAGTTTAGTGTGGGAACATACTGGCATATTCGAACATGTAACAATAATTTCAATATATTTGAGCTCTTGGGAAGATTTTTGTGATGATACCTTTCCAACACATTCCGGTTCCATTAAGTAGCACTACAAGAAAAAGTAAATCCTGACTGCTCTTAGAATTTGGTCGGAACCGTTATAGTTGGACGGTTTGCCGAACAACAAAAATTAGTTGGAAAATCATGGTCGGAAATGAAATTAGTCGGAAAATTTTCACACATTTTCAACGAAACATATCATCGGTAATTCGACGGAAATCGTCGTCGTCGGAAATTCTGCACTAGTTTCCAACGATATGCCGACAAATTTATATTTCTATTTTGTCGATAATATGTCGGTGTACTTTCGACTAACTTTCGAGCAAATAGAAAGATATATAAAAAATTTCGAAAACATTAATGGTTGCGTCAATGTTCGAGATCCATGGTTGCGTCTAGAGGTGGGCGAAAACCCAAAAAATTGAACCGAATCCGACCGAAAAATGGAACTGAACCTGAACCGAAACCGGTAAAAACCCCGAACGGATCCTAAACTTCAATATCCGAAGAACCGAAACCGAACCCGACTCGACCCGAAATATTTCAGGTGCCCGGAAATGTCAGAATGACAATAATATACTTAAATCTATTAATTAAATTAGTTTTATTATCCTAAAATATCCAAATACTAGGATAAATTTCAAAATTATACAAAAATATCGAAAATACTTAAAGATACCAAAGAAAATCGCTTAAAATACTCGAAATATTGAAATTATGTAGCGGATATTCATCTAAACACACCAATCAAAACAAATTTCATGTTAATTTTAGGTATTTGGTCATGTGTTGTTTAAATTTATATGTTGTATGCTTATTTTTATTTTTTAATTTGAAAATTTTAACATATATTTGGACATTTGAATTTTTTTATATAAATTAAACGGGTACCCGAACCCGAACCGAACCCTCAAAGACCCGAACCGAAAAATAAAAATACCGGAATGGATCTTAAACGTTTATACTTGAAAATCCAAAACCCGAATAAATCCGAACCGAACCCGAATGCCCACCCCTAGTTACGTCGGTGTTCGGTATCTTGAACGGGAAAATTCAGATCAGTTATTTTACTCTTTTTATCTATAAACACATTATAACCACTGAGGTTCTAACTACAAAGCATAGTTTTGAAACAACACACAAAAAGATTTAGCTGATTTTATGACACAAAAGAGCCTAAAGAAACAAAGCGAAGCTACAACACAAACACAAGACACAATTCGACAGGAGCTTTGGGGCTTAGTTCCTCAAGTAAGTTTAATCATATTAGTCGAGAACGTCCTGCAAACTATGAAATTAAAAAACTTTAAGCATTAGACCATATCTAGAGATCGAAGATTGCAAGAGAAGGAAACGAGACAAGATGATGATACGATTTTTAAATAACAAAACGAAAAAACAGACAGAGATGATACAAAGTGAAAATTAAAAAAAAAGGAATGAGACCTTGATTTCACGATATGTGGTTGGGGTGAAGAAATTCTCGATGAAGACTTGGAGATGTTTGTATGAATGTAAAATATGTTATTGCTATTGATTGTGATGTACAAGATACATGAATTGAGAAGATACATTAGGTTAATAAAAATGATAGAATGATCTCCTTTTCATATCTATTTTATATGCCTCCGCAAGATGGAAGTATCCGAGTAAGTCCAATCTTGGAATACGTTGTTAGGAACCGTTGTCGAGGTAATGGTTTGGTCAGAGCATCTACGAGTTGGTCGTGTGTGGAAACATGAGCTACCCGTAGAAGTTCTCATTTTATCTAGTTTTGTCTGAAATGGTAGTCGAGCGCTACATGTTTCATCTTGGTGTGAAAAACTGGGTTTGTACACAAGTAAGTTGCTTTTATATTATCACAATAGATAACAAGTGCAGCAGGTAATGGAATACCAAGTTCAGAAAGTAAAGAGCAAAGTCAGCGGATCTCGGAGGTTGTATTAGCAACGCCACGATACTTGGCCTCGGTAGACGAGCATGCAACTCCACGTTGCTTCTCGGATGACTAGGAAACAGGATTGCTGCCAATATATATCACATATGCATTTGTCGAAACAAAATTATCCAAATCACCCGTTCAATCAGCACCAGAGTATCCATGTAATATCAAGGAAGAGTTTTACGAAGATAAATACCATGTGTTAGTGTTCCTACGAGGTAGCAAAGTACACGCTTAACGGCTTGCCAATGTTTTGTCGTGGGTTGATGCATGTACTGAGATAAGTTGACGACATAGGCGATATCATGTCGAATGAACGCCAAGTACTGAAGTTTACCCAGAACAGAGCGATATTTGGTGGGGTCTTCAAAACGTGGGCCACCTGTGAGTGTTGACTTCGGTGTCGATTGTAGCAGATTCGTGACGGGTTTGGTGTCCAACATGTTCATGGATGAAAGAAGGTCAACAACGTATTTCTTTTGCATCAGGTGTAAGCAGTGGAAGGTTGTGTAGCTTCGATGTTGAGGAAATAATGTAAATCCACCAGATTCTTGATTGAAAAGCGTTGAGCAAAGGAGTGTAGAACATCATCAACGACAACACTATTGTTGTTAGTGATGATAGTGATGATGATATCGTCAACATAGACGAGAGCATACTTTTAAACAGTGGCAATGATCTTGACGAAGAATGAAGCATCATAGAGAGAGAGAGAGAGAGAGAGAGAGAGAGAGAGAGTTGGTGAAACCCGTCTCTAGTAGGTGTTGGCTAAGAGCTTGGTATCAGGCCCTCGAAGCCTGCTTCAGGCCATAGATGGCTTTTCTTAGACTGCATATATGAGTGAGTTTGTCTATATCAACAAAACCGAGAGGTTGTGTCATGTATATCTCCTCTTTGAGAGCCAACTCAGAGAAAATTCTATTGTTTGTGGCGATGGTTTAAATGATGATTAGCGGGGATGTATTCTCATAATTCATGGTTGCTGAGAAAGAATGAAAGAAAAGAGAACGTAGGTTTTGTTTGTAAGATTTATATGGTTCTGATACTGTATGATTGTAGAATATGTTATTGTTATAAATTATGATGTACAAGATACATATACATGAATTTAGAGGATACATTTTTTTTCTTCAAGAATTTAGAGGATACATTAGGTTAATAATAATAACCAAATGATCTCGTTTCCATATCTATTCTATAGTTTGTAGTTGATATTGGAGAGGAATAAGAGTAGACTATTGATAAAATTTTAGGTTAATTGACATGCCCGGTGAAAATATTTTTGGATAATATAGACAGTTGAGTTTCTGACCATGAATTTTGTAGTAAATTCGACGTGAACGAAATTTAACCGAAAAATTCAGTAAATTTGGGTTAATTTGGCAGAATATTTACGACTATTTAAAGACAATCTACGAAACTTTAGTCAATGTTTAATCAGAAAAGTAGGTTAAATAAATTTAATGCTTTTCGTCAAATGACTCAAATCTATTTTTTCCCATTTTAAGAAAAATTAAAAAGGCTTTGTGGCTTGTATTACAACACGTTCTGTCTATTTAGTAAAAAATATCATATATATATATATATATACACAATTACATATATACACACACATGTATATGTGTGTGCGGGTGGAGGGTTTTTGAAACTAAAAGTTGAATCTTCATATTCGTCATTTTCATCATTTTCATCATTTAATGTGTTTAATTTCTCTGACCAATTTTTGACTAACCATAGTTCAAGTGTCGCCGGAAATGGTTTAGGTATCACGTGATGTATAATAGCTATTTGATATTTATGTATTTTTCATCATTATTAATATCAATTTTACATTGTTTACGATCTCTTTTAGCATACTTAGAAATTTTAAAATTAACTTCTATCTTATTTAGTTTAGATTGATCATTTTAGGGTATTAGGTAGCTTTTTGCATTGTATATCGCGTATTTGAATCAATTTCAAGTACTTTGGATCGTTTTAGTGCATTAGATGATTTGGAAAAGATGTGCAAGCCAAAAATAAGAAAGAATTAGAAAACATCAATTTGGAAAGTCCGTAAACTAACCAGCACCACCTCCTACTTTGATGTTTCTCACAAAAAGCCGCAATATACTCTAATGGCATTTGGGAAGGTTGAGAAACCTCCGAGAGAAGCCTCCCAATTTGACATTATGCAAAAGAAGTAAAAATCATTCTGATGTCATTTGGGAAGGCTGAAGAGCCTCCCAGAGTAACCTCCCATTTCAACATTCTGCAAGAAATCTAGGACTGATTTGATGCTATTTGGAAATGTCGCGAACCCTCCCAAAATAGCCTCCCACCTCGATGTTCCACATTGAATCGTGCTCTTGCGATTTGTCCGGGTTCAATCCCGGTAGTGAGATAAAAATCTCTCATCACTATTTTACCGAAAAAGTCCCCACTAATATTTTGACTACTTTCCGACAAAATATTTTTGTCCGAAAATTTCCGCCTACTTTCCAACAATATCAATGTTTTATTGGTAGTTGGTGGCTAGTTAGTTGAAATTCTTACGACCACAGTTTTGGTTGATAATCGAAATGAATAACGTTTTCTTGTAGTGTAGTTATTTTGCTAATTATCTAATTTTAGATATTGCATTCCTAGTTTCTACTAAATTCCTTGAGTACAATCATTTAAATCTCCAACTAATCTAGTAGTCTGTTAGATACCGTTAACAGTTGGAGGATTATTAATTTTTGTGAGAATGTTGCAAATGGATAGTCATCCAAGAGATATTTTCTTTCTTTTGTAATATATTAATGTTACAGTCGGTTGGAGTAAACTGACTCAATAGTTCTATATAAAGGCTATTAGCCTTTGTAATCAATAATGATGAGGAGAGTGAAAACTTTTGATATACAATCTCTCTCACGTCTCTCTCTCTCTCTCTTATAAAACAAATAAAATAATACTATATATATATATATATATACAAACACATTTAAAGTAATAAAATATAATTTATAACATGTTATCAGCACGATCGCTTCTATACCGAAATAAGGTAATGCTTAAATTTATATTTATTTAATTTAAATTTTAAATATATTTTCGAAAGGACAGGCAATGCTGTTAGCTTTTATGTTTATGTTAAAAGGACAAACATCGTCTGTCAATATTTTAATCTATGCTAACAAGTTTCGAAAGACAGGCACCGCCTGTCCCCTTTTTAATTTATGTTATGCTAACAAGCTAACCCTTTAAATCTATGTCACACATAAGATGGCTAGGCCGTCGCGCAAAGCTTACTTTTAATTTATATTATTATGTTACATGCACATATATAGCTATTAATTTTATTTAATTATCTAAATTTTATGGAAAGGCTATGCCTTTTGAGTAATACATAAATAATTGGATGCTCCTGAAGAGCTCCTAAATAATGAATCGCTCTAGATAAGCGAATCATTTATGATGATCAAAACTCTCTCAAAAGATAAAAAATGTTATTGAAGAACAAAAGCTCAACTCCTAGCTGATACACTCCAAAATAAGAGAGAAAGAAAGAAGATGCTCTAAGAAGAGCTAAAATGCCCTGAAGAGCGTAAGAGCTAAAACGTTCTAAGTGAACAAAAGAGTTAAACACTTTAAAAGAGCGCATGATGATGACATGCGTATATAAAGATTAAGGAAGGCAATGACATATATAAAAGTAAATCTGAAGTTCACTTATTGCTCAAAGTAATGGAATAATTAGTTATGCCATCGATGAAATAAAAAATATTAAAGGACATGGAGAATTTATGTTGAAAACCAGAAGTTTTTCAACTTATGCATGTCTTAAAATTAAAGGAAAGATCATCATGAGTTATTATGGATAAAGCTCATTAAAATAATGGATGAATTTTTTTTATTCATACCCCCAATTATGACTAATCCAAAAGAGAAAATCGGTTCAAGATGAGTTACTAAGAAAAATCATCTTGAGAGGGTATTAAAAAATTCCACATCAAAAGGATTTGAGACATCATATTTTACCATGAATGGGTAATTAAATTTGTCATCGGTCATAAAGTGGGACTGTATTCGAGATGGATGGACATGAAATATCATTATCTCGAGGGAGAGAATTGTTGAATAGTTTGGATCTTTAAATAAAGATATATGAATTTGAGGTTTGTAAGTTAAAAAAAAATCACTATTCAATATTGAAAATCAAATGCCAGAAGTATTTGAAAATGAAGATAAAAAGCTAGCAGGTGAGAGATCACGAAATGAATTATCAAAAAAATTACGGATCCTCATACAAAAGAAATTTGAACTTGGAGTTCAAAAAGGATAATTCATTCATGAAATATTGTGGATTGACTTCCAGACATAAAGTCAATGTTAGGAGAAAAAGAAAAAATAAAAGAAATCTCTCACTCCATTAAAATAATGCTCCAATAAGATCATGTGTTCCAGAAAGACTATCTTTTGATAATAAGTCTATGACACATAAGGAACGTTATAGACTATTTGGTTCCAAATATAAAATCCTTGAAAAGAAGCAAGTTATTAAAAGGGGATGATTGTATCTTGGAAAGACCGTTGACATGGTGAATAATAAATAAGGCACCTGAATAAATCAAAGATTATGATAAAGAGATCTCAATTAAACATGTCAATACGGAAAGTGGAACCAAAAGAAAGAAAATTGTTGACAATATAAATAAAAGTGCGCATTTTGATTAAGTAAGAATGAGGATCATAACTCTACATCATTGGGTGAGTGTAGAAAAGAAAGTATTGGCAAAAAATAAAAAGAGACAATCAAGTGTATATTAAAGCTCTCATGAAAACGAGAAATTTTGGGCCAGAAGTCCAAGTATATATGTCTGGCATTATATGAATGACTTGGATTGTACCTCTAAGATATTTATAATCTTTGAAAGATTACTGATATCAGAATCATGTTCCCATGAACACATATTTGATAAAAACTCATGAAGAGTTATCACAATAATGAAAATCATGGATGATATTTTTGAAAAACAAAGTTATCTTCAGATATCCTAAGTTTAACATATAGTAAAAAAGATGTTATTGTAAAAGATCCTAAAACAGGGTTTTACGTGATGCTTACATATTAAGCGTTTCTAAAGAAATGCTATTTGGTCTTGAAGCACCAAATTCTTAGAGTTACGTAAGCATTTTATGGAAATATAACTCATATAAAAGGATATGAGTGTATATGATGTGCTCTCTAATAAGAAAGAAAGCCAAGAAAGTAACGCTTGATAACGTAGGTGAATTCGCTTCACAAGCTCTTAATGATTGTTGTATGTCAACGGGGATTGATGTTGAGCATCTAGCTCCTCATGTTCATACACAAAATAGCATGGACGAGTCTTTGATCAAACAGTTGCAACTACTTGCAAGACCGTTAATATTGAGAACAAAGCTCCCAATTTCAGTATGGAGGCATGCTATTTTGCATGCTGCAACATTGGTCCAGATAAGACCAAGTGCATATCATTAACAGTCCCCACTACAATTGATGTCTGGTAGAGAGCTAGATATATCTCATCTCTGTGTTTTCGAGGATGTGCGTTATATGTTTATATTGCCCCACCGCAACAAAAAAAGGGGTCACAAAGGAGATTGATAATTTATGTGGGGTACACGTCATCAAGTATTATTTGGTACCTTGAACCACGCATTGGTGATATGTTTACGACTCGTTTTGCCGATTATCATTTCTATGAAAATGAATTTCCAGCGTTAGGGGGAGGAACTAAAGAGACTTCAAACGATATAACATGGTGTACGCCATCTTTGGTACACCTAGATCCCCCTACTAATAAACGAGAGCTGGAAGTTCATAAAATTATACATATGCAAAATATGGCAAATAAGCTACCAGATGCGTTTACCGATATACAAAGGGTGACAAAATTATATGTTCCCGCAACAAATGTTCCATCCAGAATCAATGTTCCTGAAGAACATATAGATGAAAATAAAATGAATGAACCGAGGGTTCAATTAAAGAGGGGGAGACCCATTGGGTCTAAAGATAAGATTCCCCGAAAGAAAAAGAGATTGGGAGAACAAAATGAAAAGGGCACAGAAGACCCACATATGAAAATATGCCCCGCAAACTATTCTAGATGAGCCCCACAAAGAAAAGTATCCAAAAGACGTATGTGAAAAAGTTCCAGAAGAACCATGTGAAATTCGTCAAGAAGACGAAAATGATACAGAAAAACATGAGATCTCGATCAATTATACCCATACTGGAAAATTATGGGTTAGAGAGGACATAAAGAACATTGATGTAATGTTTTCCTTTTCTGTATCTTAAGAAATTAATGATGAGCTTGGGGATCTGAATCCGAAAACTCTATCAGAATGCCAGGAAAGACCTAATTGTGAGAAATGGCAAATGCCATGAAAACTGAATTACTCTTCCTGAATAAAAGAAATGTCTTTAGACCAGTTGTCATTTCACTTAAAGATGTAATGCCAGTTGGATACAAACGGGTCTTTATGTGGAAAAGAAATGAGAAAAATGAGATCACAAGATATAAAGTACGACTTGTGGCACAAAGTTTTTCTCAAAGACCGAAAATTGATTTATGAAGAAACTTATTCTCCGGTTACGGATGCAATCACATTCAGGTATTTGATAAGTTTAACGGCATCCAACAATTTAGAAATGTACATGATGGATGTTGTGACTGCATATTTATATGGGTCACTAGAAAGTGATATTTATATGAAAATCCCTGAGGGATTAAAAATCCCTGAAGGTTCAAAAATGCAAGAAGCATTGTCTAAGAGGATATGTTCAGTCAAGTTACAACGATCACTTTATGGATTGAAACAATCAAGACGCATGTGGTACAATCGCTTAAGCGAATATTTATTTAAGAAAGGTGATATTATCATATTTTCTCATTTTAGGAGTAGACTTTAGTTGCATTTTCATATCATCAAGTGTTTTATTTAGAGTTTTTGTTCTTAGTTCTTAGTCATTTGAGTGTCTAGAGTCTAG
>OVAN01002041.1:166-26535 GCA_900406275.1 Anastatica hierochuntica | reverse complement strand
TAAAACCATATTGGTCCGGTTGTCAGATCGGATTCGACCGAAAACCAGATAATTAGTCGGGTTGGATAAATGATAAACTCAAAGAAAGTTAGATTGTTTACCAAATTAAACATGTAAATAACCGAAAACCGATGAACCGGTGAAAATTATTTGAAACGGATTCAATTCTTAAATATGAAATTTATATTATTTTATTAATTATTATAGTTTTTGGACAAAATTGCACTTTTAATTTTAAAATATAACGCTTTTAAGTGTTTTTAATATTTAAGAAAACATATTTATTCTCAACTATAATATTATTTTAAAATAATAGATTTATTCTCAGTTATAATTTTATTGTAAAATTATCATTAAATCCGGTTGAACTCGGTCGGACCATATAAACCTACGACCCAAGGAATTACCCATTTCGATTTTCGGTTTAGTTTTAAAAACATTTACATATTTAATAACTTCAAAAATATCATTTTTGTAATTGTTAATTAGTAAACTTAATTTTAAATATTTTTTTCTACAAGTGTGTAAAAAATAAAAGAATAATTAGTCATTAGTTAATTCCATTAATATTACTTAATTAAATTAATTACCTAAATTAATGAAATAAATAATTAAGTTTTTAGGCTATATAATAGGGGTGTATAATTAATATTAATATAAGAGTTCAAAATGGGTAATATCACACGTAAACAAATGTTGTTGTGCTTCTGTTTTAATAATATAGATGGTACTAGTTGTGCTAAATCATTGTTTTAAAACCAATCTACGTCAAACTAAAATGAAAAGTCAATTTTGATATTTTACAATTAAATACTTATTAAATTTAACTTTCACGTTGATTATGACAGTGTCGACTAAAAAATGAAACTAAAATATACAAAAATTGTAGTACATTATGGAAGAAACATGGATATAAAATATATATAAATTTTTTCAATTTTTTTAAAAAACTAACCAACAAGCGAACTTTCTCTTGATGTCAAACCCCCGATTGACAAATCTCTCCTCCTCGTTGGCCGCTCCTGTGATCATAAACCTTATCCGACCTCCGCCCCTTCCTCTAGAACCCCCGACTTCTCCTCCTTTCCTCCACTCCCCTCTGCTGGCTCTCCTCCTCTCTCAAAAAAGGAAGCATGGGCCCTTCTCTCAGCCCCACAAACTGCTCGGTCATAGCCTATGAGATCTCTCACGCCTTCTTCCTCCACTCTTCCTAAGCCTCTACTACCATTACAAGTGATCCAAACGCTTGGATCGACACCAACTAACCTTAGATCTACAGATTTGGGACATGTCACTGTTCAAGAACAATCTTCTTTTTTCCAAAAAGTTTCTTCTCCTAGTGTAGGGGCTTCCTCTTCCTAGACGCCAACATTAGTCAAGGAGACTCAAACCAAAGTGCCTTCATCGGCTCATCCAACTGACACCTGGCAGGAAGGGTCAAGTCTTCCTCAGATAAAACTCTGAAGAGATATGGGCCGCCATCTACCTCTTATACCTCAGGCAGACCTAGACTAGTCATACCAGATGAGGTTTTTGAGCATGGAGCTGAAGCCCATAAGGACTTTGTGGTAGGGCATTTTTCTGGTAGGACTCCATCTTACAAGCTTGCTTAGAGTGTTATAATCCATCTCTGGCGGAAAGGGAAGGGTTTAGAAATCCATATGTCTCCTGCCACTCAAACCATATTAGTGAGAATCCCCAATGAATTTATAAGGAAAAAGGTGTTGGAGAAGAGAATCTGGTACATTGGTTCTTCCATGTTTCAAGTCTGTCCTTGGGGATCTACTCCAACGGACACAACCATAGCCTTGGAAGTTGTCCCCTTGTGGATGCACCTGAAGGGAGTCCCTTTGAATTTGAGAACAAACAAAGGGTTAAGCAGAATAGCGGGAGAACTTGGGGAACCAGAAGAGATGAATGACTTTACCAAAAATGTGGTTGATCTATTTGTTGCTCATGTCAAAGTTATTGTTGATCTCTCAAAGCTTTTGCCCTCTATCATAGAGGTTGTCAGAAAGGATGTTTCTATCTTTGAGGTTGAAGTCTCTTACCCGTGGCTGCCTCCCTCATGCTCCTTCTGCAAAACAGTCGGGCACAAAATTAAACATTGTCCAAGAGTGACTCAACATTGGGTCCCAACTAGTAATGTTCTCTTCAGGTCCAAGAGACCTTCAAGTAATAACAATATCAATGAAGCCTCTTACCAGATTCCAGCAAAGAGTACCTCCTCCAAAGAGCCAATTGGACTTGCCTCAGGTTTTGGTTCCTATTTTATGGAAGCAAGCCACTGCTCCTCTCCTAACCAGGACCCTGCACCCGACCCCATCTTGGATGATGAGGCTAGCTCTTTGGAGTCTTCCCCTGTTAGTCCATACATCACTAACTGTGTGCTAGCCCTGCCAGCAAGTACTAGTCTTTGGTAGCAAAATATTATACCTGTTGTCAGTGGGTTGAAGAGGAAATTTGTGGCTAAGTCCACAGTTCCTCTGCAGTCCCTGCTGGTCAGCTTTCAGGGCATCCAACCTCTCCTAAGGGTTCTTCTCTCTCCTGTAAAAGGGAGATTTCTAAACATTAATTATGTGTTCACATCTATTTTTTGGAATGTAAGGGGCATAAATTGCCTAGAAAAACATAGGCCTTTTGGACAATGACTTCATTCAAAAAAAAACTCTTATTGGGAGCCCTCCTAGAAACACACATTGAAGAAGGTAATTTACCTCAGGTTATGCATCCCCTATGCCCGAGGTGGAACTTTTCATCCAACCATCAAGCTGATGAAGATGGAATGATAGTGATTATATGGACAAATCCATTTGTTGTCCATGTCTTGAATCAAACGAGACAATCCCTTACCTACAAGATTACGCTATCAGCAATGATCCGTTTAATATATACTGCTGTCTATGCTTCAAATCAGAGAACAAAATGAGAAGAGCTCTGGAATGATCTACTCAATCTAAGGCAGTCTACCATCAATGATTCAGATGCTTGGCTAATAGGTGGGGATTTCAATCAGATTATACATAACTCAGAACACTCCTCTCCCCTTGTGAGCTGCCTCTCAATAGATATGATGGAATTAAAAGATGTATGTCTATCTCTAGGGGTTGATCATCTAAGATACTATGGAACCTTCCATACCTGGACAAATTATCATCGTAATGCTCCAGTGACTAAGAAGCTTGATCGACCCTTAGCCAATCATGGTTGGCTTCTTTCCTTCCCTCACAGTGTGGCCACTTTCAGCTCCCCAAATTTCTCGGACCACTCCCCATTTGTTGTGAATCTGGCTTGCCCTCTTCCAAATCCTAGAACAAAGCCATTCAAGTTCTTCAATTTCTTAACTAAGCATCATAAGTTCAGAGAGAAAATTGCTGAAAACTGGATTAATATTGGCCAGCAACAGGCGATCTATCCTATTTTCGTTTTAAGCTGAAATCTATGAAACCCTACTTGAGATCTCTGAGCAAGGATAATTTTTCTAATATTCAATCAAGAGTTTAGTCTTTTACCTGTCTTCAGACTGCTCAGCTTGCTGCTCTGGCTGATCCTTCTCCTACAACATTCAATTCAAAAAAAGAAGCTCATCAGAAATAGATGTTTCTGTGGGGGATTAGAGAAATCCTACTTTAGGTAAAAATCTAGAATTAACTGGCTGAAAGAAGGTAATATGAACACAATTTTTTTCTACAGAGCTGTTGAGGAAAGGAATTCTTACAATTCCATTAGATGCCTTAAGGAGTTTCTTCATCAGATCCTTCTGTAAATGGTTCCATTGCTGTTTCCCATTTCTCAAAGATCCTGACTCCTTCAGCTGTCTCTCATTTGCGTGTTTCCTTTTCATGGCTTCAAAGTATTATCTTATTCAGGTGTAATGATATTGCCTACAAAAAGATGGCTGCCTCACCTACAAAAGAAGATATCTCCAAAGTCATTCTCGGTTTGAATCCAAGCAAATCTTCTGGTCCATATGGTTTTACGTCTGCCTTTTTTAAACATTCTTGGGATTGTTTGGGAGAAGAGATGTTAGAAAGTGTTCTTACCTTCTTCAGAACTGGGTTCCTGCCGACTTCTGTTAATGCTTCAACTTTGGCTCTAGTTCCTAAAAAACCAGGGGCCATGAGGATCTCTGACTTCAGGCCCATAGCTTGCTGCAACACGATTTACAAGGCAATTTTAAAGATTCTTGTTCAGAAGCTAAAGTCAATCCTCGCAGAGGTTATCTTGCCAAACCAAACAACTTTTATCAAGGGGAGGTTAATCATTGAAAATACCTTACTAGATACGGAAGTTGTTCATAACTATCACAAGGCTAAGGGTGCTACAAGAATCTCAATCAAAGTGGACATTGTTAAGGCCTTTGACACAGTAAGATGGGAGTTCTTATTTGGCTATTTAATGACTCTAAGGATCCCTCGGGTTTATATTAGCTGGCTCTAGGCTTGCGTTCAATAAGCCTCCTATACTATTGGTATGAATGGGCATATTGTGGGCTACTTTGAAGGAAAGAGAGGCTTGAGGCAGGGGGATCCCCTCTCCCCCTACCTCTTTGTCCTAGTCATGAACTGTCTTAGTCTATCTCTCAACAAAGCAGCAGAAGATGGCATCTTTGGATATCACTACAAATGTAGAAAGGTCAATTTTACCCACCCGTGCTTTGCTGACGACCTTCTAATCTTCTGTGATGGCTCACTTCAGTCAGTGGAAGGAGTTCTCTCTATTCTAAGAGACTTTGAAGCAAGATCAGAACTGGCTCTGAGTATTGAGAAAACTTGCTTCTTTGCAGGCGGCCTTTTTATGAAGAGACTGCTTCTATCTCTGCTGCTACGGGCCTATCACTTGCATCTTTGCCAGTAAGGTATCTTGGAGTCCCTCTCTGCACTAAGAAGTTATCATCAACAAATTGTGCTTCTCCTTTGCAAGCTATCAAAAATAAACTTCTGTCGTGAGCATCAAGATCATTATCATATGCAAGGAGAGTTCAACTGCTTACCTCTATCATAGCAGGCATTACAAACTTTTGGGCCAGCTCCTTTATCCTCCCCTAGGGGATAATTGATGAGATTGATGCTCTCTGTGGGAGGTCTCCTGAGAAATGTTACTTGTACCAAGTCTGAAGAAGGATTAGGCCTCAGGAATCTGAAGTGCTGGAATTTGGCTTGTGCACTAAAGATGATTTGGCTTCTGTTTTTTTTGCAAAAGACTCAATCTGGTCTGAATAGTTTGTACCTGAGGTTTGCAAGGAAGTGTCAACAACCTATGGGTTATCAACACAAAATAGAAGCACACCTAATGCACTAATAGGCCTAAGAGACAACATCTATAGCTGGATCAAAGTAGCAATTGGAAACGGAGCTAATATCTTATTCTAGACGAGCAATTGGTCGTTGTTTGGTAGCCTTGAAGTTTATCTGGGCACGAGTTTGTTAGGCAGACATGGTATCCTTCGTAACTTAACACTCAAAGACCTTTGGAGAGGGGATGGTTGGGCCTTGCCACCTGCGAGATCCGAAAATCAAGTTCACCTCCTATCTTTCATCTCCACTTTATCCTAGATAGAGGCAGAGGACAAATTTTTTGGTGCCCTGATGGAATTAAAGCAGATAAGTTTCATATAGGGCATATATACGATTTGTTAAGGGAAAGGAAAGAAGTTGTGCCTTGGCATTCAGAGATCTGGTTCTTCTAGAGGGATACCTCGACAGAGGTTTGTGGCTTGGCTAGTTGTTCTCAACAGATGCTCGACTCTTGACAGGCTCATCTCTTGGGGTATTACAACGAATCCAGCCTATTTTCTCTGTAATCGTGCTGATGAATCCATGAACCACTTGTTCTTTGATCGTAACTTCTCCTCAGATGTGTGGGTACCTCTGTCCTTAAGATGCGGGCTACCCAGGATAACTTCTTGGGACTCTCTTCTGCCGCATGTCAAGCAACTCCAGTGGAACAAGCATAGGAAGAGGCTACTTCTTCTTGTTCTGCATGCAAGCATTTATCATCTGTGGAAGGAAAGGAACTCTCGGTTCCACTGCCAGCATTTCAGAAGCTTAACGGAGATCATGTAGGATATTGACCTAGAGATAGGTAATTGTATCCTCAATTACAGAGAGGCAAACTTTGAAATAGTCTCCTCTCGTATGCAACGGCGGTTCGCCGCTTCTTGACATGGTCATTTTGTCTCTCCTATGAGAAAAGTTCATAACTTCAACTGATGGCTAAGTCTCTCAACTGGTGTCTTCAACTCACCAAAGAATTAGGGCTTATTAGTGTTGGGCATTAACCTAATGGTAATAACAATTGTAACTGTGTTTTTTTTGGGCTCCATAATTATCCGATGGGCTTTGTAAAAACATTTTTCTTTTTTAAATAAATAGAAAGTCTTTGATCAAAAAATGTTTTTTCAATTTTTGAACCGAAAGTGAAAGTTACGACGTTTATATTTTAATCTAATTTTAATGTAACTCTACGGTGGAGTTTAACGTGTCGTATTAAATTATAACTCTAATTTTGCCAATGGTACTGTTTACCGGCTTAGCTTGTTCACCAAATCTATGCATGTGCACATGCTCAATCATCTCTCAAAAGAATGGTTACACTACACATGTTTTGGTCTCAACATGAAGCTTTTCAAGGTGACGTGACCGAAGTGGCCATTTATGAATATTGACAATCAGTAGTTGAAAACTGGCCATTTATGAATATTGACAATCAGTAGTTGAAAACGAAGTTATATATTAAGAATAAATATTCCACATCAATAGTTATAAGAAGACATGATCAATTTATTCATCGCTAATTGGTTTTTGAGTTGAAATTTCATGAAACTAGTATCATAGTCTAGATCCACACAATTTAATCAGATTCAATCGATCTGACCCAAAGTTAAAATAGTACATAAGAGACATTGACCAATTTCTGAAAAAGAGGATTTAGTGACAATACTTGACATTATTCCATATACAAACAGCTAGAGTAATACAATTATGTTGAAGGAAACTATATGATCCCACCATTTCTTAACCACAGATGCAGACAAAGATTGCATAGATGCAATATCCCAGTGAACGTATCAACCCAATGATCATTTCAATGAAATCCCGGAATTTGTCAATACATATTGTCACAGGACACGAGAAGCACTCCGCTGCACACGGGAGATGAGGAAGCACATACCGAACGCAACTGAAAGCAAGTAGAGCCACCCACAACCTGCAAATTCGTGATGATTAGCTGTAGAGAGGTGAATTCTATTTTTGAGACATGCTTGTAAATTTAGTTCTATACACACCAGAAGTGTTGAGTAGTATCATCTAGACATGATGGCTCCACAAGAACACCCCATAAAAATATCAGAACCCAACACATGAAAAAATATTCTAGCATCGTTTCCAAACAGCCCATTACCATGCCCGTCACGTCGTTGATTCTGCAAAGCAACAAAACCAATTATTGATTTCGGTTGGTTTCTCGTGCCAAAAAATAAAGAAAAGGAATCGCCGTTTATACCTTGTCTCTGAGGTTTCATTTGTGCAATTATGCCAAAAACGCCAACAGAGGATAGGGAGAGTGGCAATAGAAGCACAAGTATAAACCATGATCCATGGATACAAAGGTACTTGTGTCTTTTGTTCATCTTTTGTAAGAGTGAGAATGAGTATGGATGCAAAAATCTGGACCAAAGTGACAACAAACCCTATAAAATTCCAAATCCATTTTTCTATGCATAGATACCACGCTCCAACACCCTCAGCCTCATGTGGTGATGAAGAATCATCGTCATGTGCTGTCATGTCGACGATGCGCTCATCACTTGATGAAGAATCGGCATTGATTGTAACCTCGACGTTGTTCTCTGTCTTGGTCAACAAAGGACTCTCCATTGATCACTATTTGTCCAGTCGAACTATGACCATATAAACCGCGTCGGACACAAACTTTTACAGTTCTTTGAAGCTATATATTATTAGTATTATTCTGCGACCAATTCGAAAAGCCAACTATAGTACTTTATATTAAAATACTAATCACTAAATTGTTGTCTTGTACCATGAAACACGACGGGTAGGTAGTAGACCTTCGGAGCTAATTGATTATGAGATGAATTGGTGGTTAAATACAAGTTATTTTTAATAAGTTGATGTCAATGTACTGATTTGTTGAAAACTAAAAGATTTTAAAAAACCGAAAAAACAATATTCCCTATGTTTCACAAAAAATGTCTGACAATTTTTGCAGTTTTACATGTTTATCATTAATACTTTAAAAAAATTTCTCTCTAATTAATACATTAGAACAGTGAGGCTAAAACCGTAATTTCGCCTATAAATTTGCATCGAAAATGTAAAACGACACTTTAGTGAAACAAAATTAAAACCTCAAAACGACACTTTTTAAGAAACGGAAGGAATAATTAAAGCAGGCTTAAAATTTTTAATGACTTAATTTATTGAAAAAGTTAATAAAGTTATTTTTTGAATGATGAGTTATTTAAGAAAAGAAAAAAACTAGAAACTAAACTAAATTATTACTTTTGGTTGACAAAAAAAACAAAATAATTACTTATAAAAGATAAATAAATTTCATTTATTTAAATGAATAAAAATTTTATGTTAAAATATATGAGATTTATTAATTTTAAATATTAGAGATAAGCTACATTAAAAAAACTTAATAGCATGATATATGGAAAACTCATTAAAAACAAGTTGCAAAATAATGATGAGTTATTAAAAAAATAATAACAAAACAAAATATGGAAAATTACTAAATTTAAAAAAATTAATTATATAAAAGAATGAACATTTTATTTTTTGCTTTTAAAAAATAAATGACATAGATATATTCATATAAAAACAAATAAGTTAAAAAATATTATTAGATTAATGTTATCTCACTACAAGGAAGCGGCCTTTATTTTGATCAAGTCTTTGACCAACGTTTTGGTCAGAAATTAAATGTCAATTTTATGACTATTTTTTGACCAAACTATTAGTTAGTAAAAATTTGGTCAAAAATAATTTGACCACAAATTTGGTCAGAAAATAATAAATTAATTTTGACAAATTTCTGGCCAAACTTTTTTGAAAAACATAATTGTCGAAACTTGGACGAAAATTATTGACCAAATAAGTTGGTAAGAAACTCGTCAGTAATTTCTGACCAATTTGTGACCACATTTTTAACCTAATTTAACATCAGACCTTATTTCCTCACTTAGCCGATATTTATGCATCACTTGAAATCCGCCTCCAAGCTAAATGCAGATCCAACAACGGCCAGCGACTCTCCAACATGGAGCAGAACATCAGACATCAGTCCTCACCTCTCTGCTTCCTCGCTTCAAATTTGTGTTTCCACTGTGTCCGTAACCGGAAAAGCTCACAGATTAGCTCGCCTTATTGCCGGCGCAGAAACCTCTCCGTCTCCCGGAATCACCCCGCAAGTTGACAATCCTTGTTCTTCGTCCTAGTGAATCGAAGGAGGTTAGTAGATATATGTTTTTTTTGGGTCAGAGTAGATCTACGTTAGAATCTAGTTTTCTTGAACATAACAATCTATCTTCTAATAGATTTTTTGACAAACATAGTCATTTGTTGGTGAGTTCACCGGAGCTGGCAATGGAGTTATGACGAGAGCATCAGCTCTTCCTAATTCGTGTTCTCTGGATCGAGTTTCTGCAGTTCATGAGCTTCTTCTGATCCTAAAGGTACTGAGCTCTCTTTCATTTCTATGGAATCTATAATTGATTATATGATTGCTCATTGTTAACTTCCATGTACTAGTAAAGGATTATCACAATCCGACCATCTCGAGCCGTTGTGCTATGAAGATAGACATAGCCAAAGCTTTTGATACTGTGCAATGGGATTTCTTGATTGCGGTGCTCCGGGTTATGGGTTTTCCGGCAGTCTTCATCAAATGGATTCGAATTTGTATCTCATCTCCATCTTTCTCCGTACAAATTAATGGGGAACTCGCAGGTTTTTTCTCGAGTACACGGGGCCTCCGACAGGGCTGCTCTCTCTCCCCATATTTATTTATTATTGCTATGAATGTCCTCTCAGCTTTACTTAACAAGAAGGCATCTGATGGTTTGATGGGATTTCATCCTAAGTGTCGTAATCTTGGCTTAACACATCTATCATTTGCAGATGACGTTCTGGTGTTTACAGATGGTACAAAGAGATCAATTGAGGCAGTGGTTCAAGTGTTTGACCTGTTCGCCTCCATGTCTGGTTTATGCATTAGCTTAGAAAAATCAACATTCTTCATGGCGGGTATGTCTGAGTCTGTGCGCGAGGCTGTTCTGAGTTCTTTTCCTTTCCGGTTGGATCATCTCCCGGTTCGGTATTTGGGATTACCTTTGACGACAAAGCGATTAACTAAGGATGACTATGAGCCTCTCTTGGATCGGATTCGAGGTAAATTCAAATCCTGGAAAGTCCGTATGCTCTCTTTTGCGGGTCGGTTACAATTACTGCTCTCGGTGATATCTAGTATTACACAGTTTTGGTGTTCCGCTTTTTGCCTACCAAAGCAATGTCTAAGAGAAATAGATTCTCTTTGTGCCTCCTTTCTTTGGTCTGGAGCCGAATTAAGTAGTAAGAAAGCAAAGGTGGCATGGGCTGATGTCTGTAAGCCAAAGGCGGAGGGCGGCTTAGGACTACGATCAGCTACGGAGGTGAACATGGTGTTCGGCCTTAAGCTGCTGTGGAGAATTGTTTCTTCGCATAAATCTCTTTGGGTGGATTGGGTTAAGATATATCTACTCCGTGAGGGATCTATTTGGTTGGCTTCCGATTCTGTAGGTTCTTGGAATTGGCGAAAAATCTTGCGGTTAAGACATGTGGCCTCGTCTTTTCTTCGTGTGGAGATACGGGATGGTCAGTCGACTTCTTTTTGGTTTGACAATTGGACATCTTTAGACTGCCTTCTTGATATTGCTGGCCAAGACGGGCCTCGTGACTTCGGCATTCCTTTGACTTCTTCGGTGTCTGACTTTGGGTCGCGTGGTTGGCGCTTGCGTAATCCTCGGTCTCCAAGTCATCAACTGATTTCTATGGCTTTGCAAACAATATCCCCTCCATCGGAAGGCGCGGGGTCTGATATGTTTAAGTGGAAGCATGGCGATGATTCGTACAAGGCCTTTTTCTCCTCGGGTAAGACTTGGCAGATTATACGCGCACGGTTGGGGATGGTGCCTTGGTCTAAAGGCATTTGGTTTTCTTATTCCATTCCAAAGCACTCTTTCATTTCTTGGCTCGCTGCGAGAAATCGACTAGATACTTTGGATCGGATTTCATCTTGGGGGATTCAGCTTGATCTCACGTGTGTATTGTGTCTTTCTAGCATTGAGACTCGGTCTCATCTTTTCTTTGAATGCTCCTTTGCGCGTCAAGTCTGGAGAGCATTATCTGTGGGCCTTTTACAATCTCGATTCGTTTATACTTGGGATTCATTGCTTCAATTAGTCTCCACAAACTCTCTACCCCCAGAGAGATTATTTCTCACGCGATTGGCTTTTCAAGTTGCTGTCTACTATGTTTGGACAGAGAGAAATCAAAGACGTCACGGCAGTACTCCGTTATCCTCGACGTCAATCATCAAACAGGGTGACAAACTCATTAGGCTGAATTTGCTTGCGTTGCAAGGTAGCTACCCAACCAAGTTCCAAGGTTCCCTTATTTTGTGGCTTTCTACAAGAATTTAATTTCATGTAAAGCTATTCATTCTTTCATTCAAAACATTCTTGTATAGGTTTTTTTTTGTTGCTAATAAAGTTTTACATTTCAACAAAAAAAAACTTCCATGTATTGGATTCCACTGATCTGATTTCGTATTAATTGAAGAAAATTAAATCTAGTCTTCTTCTCCTGAGAACGAAACTTATTTGGACGATTCATATGCTTCAGTTGCCATGGATCCAGGGAGCTTTTGCTTTTATGTTTGAATTAGATAAGTCTTCATTGCTTTTTGTAGCTTCATCGTCTTATGAACTTTGGAATTTATCTTAGTTAATGTAAAAGCATGTCTGTATATATATATATTGCATATGCATGTATTCTTCTTTCATATGAAAGCAGTTTATGGGTAATAATGATAAGCAATATGAATTTGACTGAAAAAAGAATTGTCTGGTTTGTAAGTTTATAATTCACCTAATCAATATGAAGTTTTGTTTCATAAGTCATGATGTTTTTGTTTTGCTATTTCATTATGGTATCTAAAAAACTTCATAAATTGGAATTGTAGGTGTGATGGGATATGGATAGTGGGAAGCTAGTTAAGAGGAAGGTTGCAGAAATGAAAAATGAGCAAAGGAGCAATCCAAGTTCCAGGCGGAGCAAGCTGCACAACTTAAGGTACTACAGGATATCATGTATACTCCCATATCTCCTCGACAATGAAAACAATGGTGCATTGGTTTGTTTGTATAATATCATCTTGACTAATTATGGCTTGAAATTTCTCTTTTTTTTGTCTAGATGACTTCAACACAAGTAATGAACGTTTTAATTATCATTTTGTTGTATGTTGAAATGCATCAGTTTGTTGTATAAACTTATGTTTCTAATTTATTGTTTATTAATACTATTTTAAATTTACAAATTTTAATTTCTATAAATATATGTCATATAAGGATATATATATATATATATATTTCGTCAAGATTTGGTAAAAAAAATTGCAAACTCTTATGACCATTCTATGAGGAAAAGCTGATTAAATTTTTTCGTCAAAAATTGTCACCAAAACATGACAACTTTGTGACCAAAATTTCTGACCATTTTACGTTAAATTTCTTCTGATAACTATTTTGGCCGACAATTGGTCAAAAATATATTCATCAATTTTTGACCACAACTCCTGACGAAATTTATTGGGGACATAAAATAATCAAATCTTAATTTTGACTAATTATTGACCACTTTTCGATGAATACTTTTGTCAGAAAATGAACAAAAAAATTTTGACCATTTTTCGATCAAATTAAATTTCCGTCCAACATTTTTTGACCATTTAAATTGATCAACATTTTAACATAAATACCCGTTTTTGACCAGTGACCATATGAGTGGTCAAAAATAATTTTTTTCTTGTAGTGTCTAAAAAAACCAACAACTTTTTACACTAAAGTTATTAATTTTGAAGTATTTTTAATTTTATAGATTTTGACTCATTTATAAAAAAAAATCTATTTATTACTAACGAATGCATTTCATAAGTTGTCGATTTACACCAACATTACGCGAATTGATTTAAAACTTATGTAATGTAATTCGAAACATAGTTTTTGACGGGAATATATGTCAAAATCCACAAACATAAATTAATCTTACATTATACATGTTAGATGTTCATATAATTGACTAAATTTTAACAATAATCATATTGATAACTAAATAACAATATTATCTATTTTTTATAACTAAAAATTAAATAATATAATATCTGGATTAACATTATCTGGATTAACATTATCTAGATTTTGATCTGCGCTTTGAAAGCGCGGCGTTCAATTTTTTAGTATAATATAATACAAAAGAGATTTAAATATGATATGAATTTTTATTTTAAATAAATTACAGTAAAGAAGAAATACTTTTATAGTACTTTAACGTATTAACGATGTGGATTATCAATATCAAAATAAAAATTGGTTTATCCTATCATATTAACTCTTCGGAGATTGGACCAGGTTCGAACCGGTAATATAGCCGAGTTATATATTTAATATATCCCAAGAGAATTAGACCAATTAAAAGACCATGTTAAACTGGTAAAAAACCGAAAACTGACGAACTGTTGAACCGGGTTCGAACTAGGTTCGAAGTGGTTCATTTCTTAACTATGAAATTTAATTTTTTTATTAATTATTACAATTTTTGAGAAAAATTAAAATTTTAATTTTAAAAAAAATTATTATTTTATGTATATTTTAAGATAATACGTTTATTCTCGACTATAATATTATTTTAAAATAATAAATTTATACTCTTTTATAATATTATTTTTGGGGCAGGGCAAACTACCCGGAACCGAAAAACCGAACCGAAATAACCGGAACCGAAACCGAACCGAAACCAAAAAACGAAAAAATTATCCGACGATTCCAATTTTCGAGAATCAAAATAAGCGGAACCAAACCGAACTGCAATATTTTGGGTAACCGAATAGAACCGAAAATACCTAAAAATATTAGAAAATATTCAAAATACCTAAAAATATGCAAAAATACCCGAAAATACCCGAAAAATAACCGGAAATAACCAAAAATACCCGAAAATTTATACCCGAATAGTTACTTAATTCAATTCTAAATCGAACCCGAACAGAACCGAAATCGAACCGAAATATTGAAGGACCCAAATGGTTCCAATTTTTGAGAATCGAAAGAACCGAAAACCGAAAGAACTGAACCGAAACCGAATGGGTAATCGAATACCCATGCCTAATTATTTTTTTAAAAATTATTAAACCCGTTTGAACCTGCTCGAACCACATCGACTCACGATCCAAAAAATTACCCAGTTCTGTTATAAAATGTCATTTATAATTGTTAATTAGTGAAGTGCATTTTATAAGTGTTTAAAAATTGAAAGGATAATTATTCACTAATTAACTAAATTAATTAACTGAATTAATGAATTGAATAATAAAGTTGTTATGCAAGATATTAAGGTGTATAATTATATTAACATAAGAGTCCAAAATTAGTAATATCACACTGTAGATAATGTTGTTGTGCTTCTGTTTTAATAGTATAGACTCACGATCCAAGAAATTACCCAGTTCAGTCATAAAATGTCATTTATAATTGTTAATTAGTGAAGTGCATTTTATAAGTGTTTAAAAATTGAAAGGATAATTATTCACTAATTAACTAAATTAATTAATTGAATTAATGAATTGAATAATAAAGTTGTTATGCAAGATATTAAGGTGTATAATTATATTAACATAAGAGTCCAAAATTAGTAATATCACACGGTAAATAATGTTGTTGTGTTTCTGTTTTAATAGTATAGATATTGTGGTTACTATGGGATTGGTTTAAAGTTATATTATTAGGATTATAGTTTTGAAAACGGGGTCAAATGTCCAAATTCACCTTGTATTTCAATCATGTGGAAGACATTACAAATTAAGTGTACTAGGTAGTTGGCCCGCATAAATGAGGCCTTTAAAATTTTGTCATATTTTTGTATATGATAATTTAATAAAATTTGTGAGGTATGATAAATATAAATATTTATATGATATTTAAAAATTTTTGACTTTTAAATTTTTAAATAATGTTATTTTTTTATTTAGTCAATATACTTATTATATAAATTTTAAATAAGGTATTGCATGCTCCGTTTGACATGTCTAACATAAGATTAAAATATTACGAACTTTAATATTTGACCCCGCTAAATATGTAATCTTAAATACTAAATTATTTCATTTGACATATCTTGCATAAGATTGAAATATTTTTCGGTTTTTGACGTTATACCTCGTTAAAAACTATAATACTAAATTCTTAATTTCTCTATTAATATTCTTAATACTAAAATATTTTAAATTTTTTTCTTTTATAACAATGACTTTATTGATCAAACATGGTCCTGAAACAATTGTTGAGTTATACACAACAGAGGATAATGAAAATATTCAAAAGTGTTTGTATCAGTGAACATCATCTTTCCTAAGGTATCAACGATTGAGTTACATTCTCTTTTTACCCATTCAATCTTCACTTCTTCAAATAAGGCTTGCTAAGCATGAAAGTCACTGACTAGATTATGATGAGGAAAGCATAATTCTTTGTTTTGGAGGATATGAATAGCCTTAATGTTGTCACCTTCCATTATATCTTCCTTAGCCCCTTAGACAATAGGTGTTGTATAGCCATGAGCATTGCTTGTAATTCTGCTTTAAGAGTCTCACCGTATCTTCTTCCGATCGCATGAGCTGGAAACAGATAGGATTCTCGCTCATCCCGTGCTACCCATCCTGCTTTTGAATAAGAGTTAGGCATAAACCCTGCGTCCACATTACATTTAATATAACCAGTAGATGGTTTCCTCCAATGAATCCTCGAGTGACAATCATGCTGGTAGGTTTGCCTTGTGTGTATCTTTTTAGTATTTAGCCATTCTTCCGTGTCTCCAATTATAGCATTGAATTCATTAAGCCAAGTACTTTGTTTTCGTTGGTACACTAGTAAGTTACGGCTTTTCCAGATTCGCCATAACGTCCATATGGGTAATACACGCGTAGCCAACGTTAAGGATTTGTCATTTTGTATTGAGATAATGGCCTTAAGCTTCTCTTCGAAAGCTTTTGAGCTACTTTCGATTACTCTGTTTCCAAGCCGAGTGCCTCTCCAAATAGCATGCGTATATTGGCATGAAAAGAAACAATGTTCTATTGTCTCTTCTTCCTTCCAACATCTCTTACAAGTTGTATTGGATGTTATGTGTCTTCGTCTTAATATTGAACCAACCGGCATAGCATTGGATAAGATCCTCCACAAGAAATGCTTGAGTTTGGGGGGGTACATCAAATTTCCAAACAACTTGTTTTATCTCCACATTTCCGGGCAGTGGCTCAGGGGAGGATGTTGTGTCCAAGTGGTTTGCTAAGTAGTATGCAGACTTGACCGTATATAATCCATTAGAGGTGTAGTCCCATCCCATTAAATCCACATCCGGTTTTGAACTCAACCGTAATGAAGTGATCAGATCAATATCTTCAGGATGGATAAGTGCTTGTAGCCTTTCTAAGTTCCACTCCATACCTTTCTGGTCTATCAAATCTTTAACTAAGGTCACCTTTGTTACGGGCCTGTAAACTTGCCGAGGTGGTTGGGGTGGTTTCGTTGGTAGCCAATTATGTGTCCAAAGCTGTGTACACGATCCATTACCTATCACCACACGCATTCCTTTGCTTACTAAGTCTCGTTCCTCAAGCAGTGACCTCCAAAGGAACGAAGGTTTCCTTCCTGTGCCAACTTGGATCATGGAAGAGTTTGGGAAATATCTCCCCTTTAGCAAACGGGTTGCAAGGCTATTAGGGGAATGCATAAGCCGCCATACTTGTTTCCCTAGCATCGCCAAGTTGAAATTTTTGATGTTTCGGAATCCAAGACCGCCTTCTCTTTTTGGTATGCCCAATCGGTGCCACGATACCCAATGCATTCCATGAGAATCCACGTTTTTTTTTCCACCAAAATTTGGCTAGCTCCGTTTCAATATCTTCACAAATCCCTTTAGGTAACTTGAAGTAGTTCATCATATAGACGGGAAGAGATAATGCTATTGTCTTTAATAATATTTCCTTCCCTATTTCTGAAAGGAATTTTGTAGACCAGTGACTTGTTTTTTTGTTGAACTTTGTCTACAATATATTTGAAGATATCTTTCTGTCTCCTGCCAATTTGTTCTGATAATCTAAGATATTTGCCGTTCCCACCATCATTATGTATGTTGAGCAATCTGCGAAGGCGAGTTTTGACTTCATTCTTGACCTTGGAGCTGAAAGTTATGGCTGATTTGTGGTAGTTTACTGCTTGTCCAGAGATTGCTTCATAGGACTTTAGCGTTTGGATGATTGATTTATAAGATCGAGGATGAGCATGGCAAAGGAATAGTGTGTCATCAGCGAACATAAGGCTTGAAATTGTCAGTCCCGTGTCGCTAATTTTGATACCTTTAATACGCTTCTGTTGCACCATTTTTGTGATCATATGGATTAAGATTTCCAAACACATGATAAAGAGGTAAGGGGATAGGGGATCGCCTTGTCGAAGTCCTCGTCTAGGTCAGATGTCACCGCGAGTCGTGCCGTTTATTAGCACCGAGAACGACACCGTATTGATACAAGCAATAATCCACTTAATCCATCTTTCATTAAATCCTATCGCTTCCATAGTTCGTTGAACGAACCTCCATTCAAGCTTATCATAAGCTTTTGTAATATCCGTTTTAATAGCCATATACGATTTTGCCCATCGTTTCCGCAATTTTAGGGAATGCAAGATTTCCTGCGCTATGATGATATTATCCATGATATTTCTCCCATGAATAAAGGCTACCTTATTTTCACTGATTAGGAATGGTAGATGTGGTTTAGGCGATTCACCAGGATTTTTGACACGATTTTGTAGCTGACATTGCACAGGGATATAGGGCGAAAGTCGCTCATTTTCATTGGCTTATCCTTTTTGGGGATCAGACATATGTTGGTGTGTTTTTTTTTATCTTCCAACTCTTGCATGCTGAAGAAATTTTGAACCGTTGCAATAATGTCTTCTTTGATATGAGGCCACAGTTGATGGTAGAAGGCTCCGGTAAATGCGTCAGGGCCTGGAGCTTTTGTTGGTCCAATACTATATATCGCATTATGGATCTCTTCTATAGTTACTGGAGCTGTGAGCTCAATATTCATCGCAGGAGTGATTCTTTGTGGTAGTCCATGAATAGCATCGTCAATGGCTTGCAAATCAGGTGAAGAACTCAAAAAAAGGTTGCTGAAAAAAATCCTCTGCAGCTTGCCCGACCTCATCATCCCCTCTATAGATATGTCCATGATCGTCTTCTAAAGCCATGATTTTCTTCTTTGCGTTACGAGATTCAGTTGCGTTGTAGAAGTATTTTGTGTTTCGATCTCCCAAAGTTAACCATTTATTCCTGGTTTTTAAAAACCAGTGATGCTCTTCATCTTGATAAGCTTGAATGAGTTCTTCTTTCAGGTTTTTAATCTCCAATGTTGTTGAATGATCGTCAGACATGGCCTTATCGAGCCTCCGCTTGAGTCTCTTAATGCATACTACTGCATTTGGTTTATTCTTCTTCTGCCATTCTGAGATGGTGTCTTGTATGTTGTCTAATGAACCAGAGAGAGTGCTTGTGGAAGATCTCACCCTCGTCCAGTCATTGAGCACTTCCTGTCGAAATTGTTCATTATCCCAGGGGCTATTGTCATAATGAAATCTCCAGCTATGTGTTGAGCTTGTCGGGTATAGATTTATGAGAAGCGGTTTGTGGTCCGATCCTTCATAAGGGAGGAACTTGACTATTGCGGAGGGATTATTGATAAGTCATTGTGAAGTCCCCAACACTCGGTTCAGGCAACAATGTACTTTGTGTGTTCCTCGTTGACCCATCCAAGTGACCTTATTGCCGATACTTTTCAAAGCATGAAAGTCACATGCAGATAGCATTCTGCGAAAGCTTGTAAATGTATGTTCAACACATCTAGTTCCACCTTTTTTCTCATTGTTTGATAAGATTTCGTTAAAGTCTCCGCCTATTAACAAAGGATTTGTGTTGGATGTCGCTATTCGTTCTATTGTTTCCCATAGATGATCACGTAATCTTGGTTCCGGGTGTCCATACACGAAGGAAAAATTGAAAGATGATGCATTGATTGTTGCTTGACAATGTACAATGTTTGGAGAAGCAAATAAAACAGAAATTACAATAGACGATTTCCATAGCAAAGCAATTCCGCCACTTAGTCCCCGAGGTGGAACAGTGAAATAAGAGTCATAGCCGAGTTCACACACCAAGTCCCGGACGCAGTCATCGTTTTGCTTTGTTTTCGATAGGCATAAGATGTTCGGGAGGTACTTTTTCTGTAGCTCCTTTAGGCGTCGAACTGTCAAAGGTATGCCCAACCCTTGACAATTCCAAAGTACTACAATCATGGGGCCTCAGTGGTTTTGGGCCCACCGCGCCTCCGTCATTGTCTTCTGCATCTTCCTTTTATGTGCCACTTCTCTCACCTCTTTCGAACCTCTTGCGTCGTCTGTTTTCTGCCAAGATAGTTTCCACAAACTTCCTCTTACGATCAGCTCTTTCACTGTCTCCATCAGTTTCCGAATACGTAGAGTACAATGCTATAACATCCTCCATATCTTCATCAATATCATAAGCTATCTGCTTACCATTACCTTCATATGGCACCACTTGATTTTCAACAGGTACATTGTTGTTGAGATGGATAGTGTCCAGAGGAGATAGAATTCGGAGTTGATGGTTTGGCGCATGGCCCATAGGTAGAGCAGGCCTTTGTGAAAACTAATTTTGAAGCCCATAATCAGAATTAGCTTCAACTATCGGCGCATCATCCATGCTCATTCCACCAAATATGATCTCTTGTTGGGCATAATCGTTTTGCGTTGGTTGCTCAATCTCTTGAATGTGTATGCCACCGGTCCCAGCATGTTGGTAAGGGTCATTATCTTCATCGTCAGGCCCATGTCCATTCTCAGCATTGTTTTGGTCTGGTGCCAAACACACCCCCGAGTCATGAGTCAAAAGGCCGCAATAGATGCAGACACCTCTGAGTCTTTCGTAGTGGATTTGGAGTAGAGTGTTGATACCAGGAATAAACTGGAAATGGCGTTGAAACCGGAGCGGTTCTCTGACATCCCAACTGACTTGGATTCTAACATATTCCACTCTCATAGCCAGAGAAGCATTGTAATCAACCTCTATCAATTGGCCAATCGCTCGCCCGATCAACGCAATGACCTCTTGGTTGATGTATTGAAAAGGTATCCCACGAATCTGTAACCAGAAATGGATAAAGAACATCATCATAGGATTCAGGAGCGGCGTCCATCGGTCCAGGATAATCATTTTGTCTGCAAAAGACCAAGGGCCTCGACGAAGAACCATGAGAAGTAACTCCTCTGATGGGAATATGAATTGGAACCTTCGTCCTTCCATGATTCTCCCATGGACTACACCCTGAAAACCCCAAATTCGAGGAAGATTAGCAATGATGTTGCGGATGTTTTGGCGCCGAGGGATCAGAGGGCGGCCAATTAGAACATATATGTTCTCAACAGCGGCTTGCATGACCGCTTCAAGAGGGAAAATGACAGGCTCGTCATTGATACCCATATCGAGATTTGGGATTTGGTTTCTGTTGTTGTTTGCCATTTGAAAAGAGACGCTCGAATCGAAAGGATTGTGAAATTTGAACTGGTGATTTATGAGATTTGCAAATCTGATAAATATAAAGGAAAGGTTAACTGTTTCATCACGAATCTCAGAGGAGATCGTGGATACACTCTGCAGATCATGGGTTCGCGAACTCACTGCCACGATCTGTAACGCTGGCTCAACCGTCACCGGGACGGCGAGAAATCGGCCGTGGCAAAACCGCTTGGTAACCACTTGCTGAATCGCTTTTTTAATCGCCATGTTTTTCTTTCTTCATCATCACTAGATTTTATTTTTGGTAGAAAACACATTTTAAAAATTATCTAAATATACCTAGATTTTATAAAAAATCATGATTGATTTCAGTAATGTTAATATATCTTTTTAATTTACTATATTCCAAAATAAGTTTATCTTATATAATATTTAAATAGAATAAATCAAATATATAACATAATTTATTAAGGATAATCATGACTTTTTAAAATAAATAAATCTATTGACTTTATTCTTTAATAATTTTTTTTATTTAGTAGTTTCGTTTTTATTTTTAAATAAATAATTTTAATATATTATTAATTAACTAATTTATTAAGAGCAACATAGTAATCAACCAGCCCAACGTTTAATCAGGTGCAAATTGACTTCATACTTAACATATAAGCTTAGTTATTACTTCTTTAAAAATGCACATAATAAAGTTTAAAAAAATATCATCAGAATTTAAAAATTCGATAATTTTAAGATATCATATAAATATCACTAATATTAAATTTGTAAATTAATAAATTATCATATCAAAAAGAGACATAAATCTATATACGTGTGCTGTATGCAGATCAACCTACTGGTTGTTAATTCGAAGGAAAGGAGCTCAAGAACCAGCAAAGGAATGGATATGCAAAACTGTATTAGGGTTCGTAAGCTACAATTTCCTTATTAAATGTTGATAACTGCTGATGTAACTGGTACAGAAGAATGCGTTTTAACTTTTAAGGATCGTGTCTTTTAGTGTGCTAGCGATCATAGGAAGAGAAGATTCAATAATGACACTAATAAGACTTCATTTAATAAATAGATAAGAGTATTACAACAGTTACATGATGATCCATCATCTACAACAGCAGCAGATGCGTCCAAGGATTTGGAAGATGCACACAAGCACCCAAATGACTACAATGAATGCTAGCTTAGCATACGTTCCATAGTCATCAACATCATCAATGAAGTCAAAAACTTGGCTAAGACGTATTATGAGAGGAAACACAAAACAGATGACCGCACAACCTAAATAAGGTACCACATGTCGAAAGAAGCTGTTCGCAAGAAAAATCATACATAACCTGCAAAAGGACACCCGTAAATATCATTAGAGAGTTAAGAAAATGTTTTTTTTTTTGTTGCAATAAAGTTTTACATTACAACAAGACATAGATGTAAATTTCTGTTTGAGACGCACCAGAAGTGATATGTAGTATTATCTAAAGATGAAAAGTTGTCTATAAGATGCCATACAAGCACCACAACCCAACCCACGAAAAAATAGTCAAACATGGTTTTCAAATCCTTCGTCACCTTGTTGATTCTGCAGATCAATAAAACCATCTGTCAATTTCGTGTCTAAAAGAAAAGAAAGAGAAGCATGTTTATACCTTCTCCATGTGCTAAAACTTGGTCTATAAAGGCGGAGACGCCAACATAGTGTAGGGAGAGTAGCAATACAACCAAAAGTATAACCTATGATCAACGTATCATATATAGTCTCTTTCTGTTGTTCGTCTTTTCCTAGAGTTAGGACAAGTATGGCTTCAAAGATCATGATCAAAGCCACAACAAGCTCGATCACATCGCGTCGGCTACACGCTCCACCACCCTCAGCCTCGAAATAGGCATCATCGGATGTTATGTCGACGATGTGCTCATCACTCGATGAATAATCGGCATTGAATAAGCTCTCCATTGATCACTTTTGCTTTCTTGTATCTTGTCCAGTCGAATTAAAAGTTCATGTAACCCCGCGTCTAAATAGCCCTTTCCATCTCTTTTGTGCTATATTATTATTTTCAGACCAACTCTGAAAGTCAATGATAATCTCTTACAAAGAAATAATACTCTAACAAATATTTGGTCTTATTATATTATTATTCTCTTTTACAGTGAAACGCAAAGCGTAGACCTTGGAAGCTAAATTATTATTTTAAGACCTACACCACAGGCCAATTTTTAGTCAAGTCAACTGTTATAACAAAATATCAAATTATTTGGTGCTAAAATATCAAACTTCTTAAAGACATAGATATTTTCTCTATTTTTTTGTTACAAAAAGAAAGGTTTTATGAGAATTCACAAATTGAAGTATCTTGAGTACAAAGAGTTCGATGCGCAAGCGAATCTGTCAAAGAATTCGCAGTTCGTAGAATAAAAAAAACAGAAAACGAGAAAAATGATGGAATTAAATTCCGAATATCAGAGAGAAGACCAAGAATACCAATGTGGTCTTCATCACGATTGATCAAATTGACCAATACCTGGGAGTCCGAGTGCATAAGCACTTCATCAGTCCCCAACACGAGTGTTTGGCGTAAAGCAATCCACAAAGTCAAAGTCTCAGCCGCGATAACTGAAGGTACACTGTCTTTATAAGTAACATAGTGAGCAAGAAGTGCGTCATTAGCGGTACGGTAAATCCAACCCATACCATAAGTCTTCCTAGAAGAATCCCAAGATGCATCCACCCAACATCGATAAACCGATGGCAAAATCAAAGGTGAATCAGGAGGGTGACCAGGAGACGATAGAGGATTCGAACGGCCAGAAGCCTTCCCACGGAGAATAGCAGTAGTTTGGCAATCACTGGTGTGAGGGATTAAACTCACCTCATAGATTTTGTGAATAGTGTTTAGGTTTAGGGAGAGACAATGTGGGTTGAATCCCGTAAGAACTTGCTGAATGAATGCTAACTTTTATTGAGTTTGATAAATGATACAACGAATACAAAAGAGGTTTAGAATCATAAAAATGGAAGAAGAAAGAAGAATTTGATTATCCTTATGAATCACTTGTTGAATACAATGATAATCGAGAAAAGTAGTTATGTATCTCTAGGTCGATCTCCGATGAAGAAGAATTCTTGTTCGCTTCCCCCTTCCCTTAAATAGCTCTTTCTCCGTTATTAGGTAGTTGCAACAGTTCCTAGATCTTTTCCTTGATTTCCGGAGTGTTTAACAGCTTATTTGACAGAGTCTATGACCTTCTCCATTCGTCTGAGACCTGCAATGCCAGCTCCCTGTTCGACGAGACCTGAACCTCTCCAAATCCACGGACGTTGGCAAAGCCTGTTTTTTATTTAGTCGCGAGAGGTAATTCCTTATGGATATGACTTAGGCCCATTTCGAGCTCAATGTTATCCTTCTTAGGCCTTTTTCACGATTCAAACTATCCCTTGGCTAGTGGGCCAGATTTAGGCCCAACAGTTGCCCCCAGCTTTCGAGAGGAGGCTCCTCGTTTCGAAAGCTTAACCTAATCGCCGAGACCTTTATCTCTTTGTTGAGATAATGATTGCTGCATATCTTCCTCGAAGATATAAACAATTCGAATCAACGGCTCATATTATATTTCACGGGATCAACGACTGAGGAAAAAGGAGAAATCAAAAGGTCTCATTCGAGTTTCAAGACACGATTTGATATAAAGTTGCAGCCATTAACTGCCAACCCTTCCATCATCTCCACGTCTCAAACCTATTCTCCAGGTAACTTCCTTTACTTTCATTTATTTACATTTTTGTTTTGTTTGTATTTACTTTTCAAGTTTGCTCTGTTAATCTTCTCTTGTTCTCTGTTAAATCTTAGTTCTTAAAAAACGTTTAGCCTTAGATTTCGACTCCCTCTTTTCTCTTTCTACCTTTTGAAATTTCTTTCAATCTCTCTCGATGGATCATCGGAAGGAAGGTTCCGGAGAGACAGCAGCTCCCCTAACAAGTCCCAAAATCATGAGGATAAAGCAGGAGATCGGAGAAGAGTTAAGGAGAGAAAAGGAGAAGAAAGCTAAGGACTCGATTGCTCACAGGATAGCTAAGCGATCCAAGAAAGATGAGGGTTCTAGCGGCAGCACCTCCTTCGGCCCTCACCAACCCTCCTCTTTGACGAATAAGGAGGTAGTTAACCTCATGGTTCAAGCTGGAGGCCCGAAAGAGCTCGCGAGAGCCTGTTCCCCTGATGAGACCTCTGGGAATGTCCCTGAGGGTTGGTTTTGTCTTCACGAGAAATACATTACCAGGAGCCACCTCAGACTCCCTCTACCTAAGTTGTTGTTGGATCTCCTCGATCACTATCACCTAGCTCTTCCCCAGCTTTGTCCTTCTGTGATAAGGCTGATTAACGGCTTTATCACGAGGTCCAAGGAAGAGGGAATTGCTATTGAGCTTCGTGATATGATGAGCCTTTACACGATCAAGGAGAGCACTTCTAGCAAAAGGGATAGCGGTACCTACTACCTTTCGTGTCGTCAGAGTTTAGATGTTTTTAAGTTCACAAGTAACGATGAGGACTGGAGAAAGAAGTATTTTTTTGTTAGGGCTGACCCTTCTACGATTCCAATGGGTCGAATCTTAAAGAATTCTTGGTCTGATGCTTCTAGTTAGGGTTTTTAGGCAAAGCGTTTATCTTCTTTTGTCGTTTCCTAGCATGCTAATGACTTTATTATTTTGGCAGGTATCAAAGATCCCCCCCAAACTCTCTAGAAAATTGACAAGAGCCTTGCTCCGAAGGCTGAAGCAAATTCCCGCTAACTGGAGTGCCTACACGACTTCTAGGATCGGCGCTGCCAGGTTCCCGGAGCAATACAGAGCCAACTTCCTGGTGACTTTTCCCGTTAGTCAACTGCAAGGTAACTAGCCTTCCTTGTATTTTGCTAATTTGAGTTTTGAGCTTAGCTTGATGGCTCCTGAGGCTAACATCTCTTGTTGACTCTCTTTGGATTAGTTTCTGAAGACGGTGATGTTGTATCAGTTTCTACCGAAGCTAGTACCTCTGGAACCGAGAAAACTCAACAACCAAAGATGCCCCTTCAACCATCGTTTCGTGCTAGAGGTAAACAAGTCAAGGCTACAAGCAACTCTCGTGGGAGTGACAAGAATCAGGGAGGCTCGTTTCTAAGCTCCCTGAAGGAGGTTCTTGATGACGGAACTTCAAACATTGCTAAAGAAATTGCTCATATCACTACTGTCCATGATGCTTCACATGTTCAGGAGGTAGCTCCAGGGCTGGAGATTCAGGCGGTGGATCCAGACCTCCCAGCTCCTAGAGATCGTCTGGAGACTGAGCCTCCCACTAACAAGAGACCCAGGACTGATCATGGGGAAAGAGCTTCCAGATCCTCCTCCTCTTCTTCCAGAGGTGGGACCGTTGGCTGGAGCTTTGTTCA